>OZ030377.1:6702994-6981126 GCA_964023945.1 Ectemnius cavifrons
CAATGGTTAATGTTGAACAATTTCGGAAAAATTTATATTGCGACCAAGCTGTGAGCATCCTCTATAGGATAGACAAGGTTTCATCAAGATCGGTCCATCGATCTCGGAAATATCGCCGGACGAACAAAATTTGTAGTAGAAACGCGAAATCAGCACGAAATTCGGTCTTTAAGCAATAACAATGGTTAATGTTAAACAATTTCGCCAAAATTTATATTGGGACCAAGCTGTGAGCATCCTCTATAAGATAGACAAGGTTTCATCAAGATCGGTCCATCGATCTCGGAAATATCGCCGGACGAACGAAATTTGTAGTAGAAATGTGAAATCAGCGCGAAATTCGGTTTTTAAGCAATAACAATGGTTAATGTTGAACAATTTCGGAAAAATTTATATTGCGACCAAGCTGTGAGCATCCTCTATAAGATAGACAAGGTTTCATCAAGATCGGTCCATCCATCTCGGAAATACCGCCGGACAAACGAAATTTGTAGTAGAAACGTGAAATCAGCGCGAAATTCGGTTTTTAAGCAATAACAATGGTTAATGTTGAACAATTTCGGAAAAATTTATATTGCGACCAAGCTGTGAGCATCCTCTATAAGATAGACAAGGTTTCATCAAGATCGGTCCATCGATCTCGGAAATATCGCCGGACGAACAAAATTTGTAGTAGAAACGCGAAATCAGCACGAAATTCGGTCTTTAAGCAATAACAATGGTTAATGTTAAACAATTTCGCCAAAATTTATATTGGGACCAAGCTGTGAGCATCCTCTATAAGATAGACAAGGTTTCATCAAGATCGGTCCATCGATCTCGGAAATATCGCCGGACGAACGAAATTTGTAGTAGAAACGTGAAATCAACGCGAAATTCGGTTTTTAAGCAATAACAATGGTTAATGTTGAACAATTTCGGAAAAATTTATATTGGGACCAAGCTGTGAGCATCCTCTATAAGATAGGTATGGTTTCATCAAGATCGGTCCATCCATCTCGGAAATACCGCCGGACAAACGAAATTTGTAGTAGAAACGTGAAATCAGCGCGAAATTCGGTTTTTAAGCAATAACAATGGTTAATGTTAAACAATTTCGCCAAAATTTATATTGGGACCAAGCTGTGAGCATCCTCTATAAGATAGACAAGGTTTCATCAAGATCGGTCCATCGATCTCGGAACTATCGCCGGACAAACGAAATTTCTAGTAGAAGCGTGAAATCAGCGCGAAATTCGGTTTTTAAGCAATAACAATGGTTAATGTTGAACAATTTCGGAAAAATTTATATTGCGACCAAGCTGTGAGCATCCTCTATAAGATAGACAAGGTTTCATCAAGATCGGTCCATCGATCTCGGAAATATCGCCGGACGAACAAAATTTGTAGTAGAAATGTGAAATCAGCGCGAAATTCGGTTTTTAAGCAATAACAATGGTTAATGTTGAACAATTTCGGAAAAATTTATATTGCGACCAAGCTGTGAGCATCCTCTATAAGATAGACAAGGTTTCATCAAGATCGGTCCATCGATCTCGGAAATATCGCCGGACGAACGAAATTTGTAGTAGAAACGTGAAATCAGCGCGAAATTCGGTTTTTAAGCAATAACAATGGTTAATGTTGAACAATTTCGGAAAAATTTATATTGCGACCAAGCTGTGAGCATCCTCTATAAGATAGACAAGGTTTCATCAAGATCGGTCCATCGATCTCGGAAATATCGCCGGACGAACAAAATTTGTAGTAGAAACGCGAAATCAGCACGAAATTCGGTCTTTAAGCAATAACAATGGTTAATGTTAAACAATTTCGCCAAAATTTATATTGGGACCAAGCTGTGAGCATCCTCTATAAGATAGACAAGGTTTCATCAAGATCGGTCCATCGATCTCGGAAATATCGCCGGACGAACGAAATTTGTAGTAGAAACGTGAAATCAACGCGAAATTCGGTTTTTAAGCAATAACAATGGTTAATGTTGAACAATTTCGGAAAAATTTATATTGGGACCAAGCTGTGAGCATCCTCTATAAGATAGGTATGGTTTCATCAAGATCGGTCCATCCATCTCGGAAATACCGCCGGACAAACGAAATTTGTAGTAGAAACGTGAAATCAGCGCGAAATTCGGTTTTTAAGCAATAACAATGGTTAATGTTGAACAATTTCGGAAAAATTTATATTGCGACCAAGCTGTGAGCATCCTCTATAAGATAGACAAGGTTTCATCAAGATCGGTCCATCGATCTCGGAAATATCGCCGGACGAACAAAATTTGTAGTAGAAATGTGAAATCAGCGCGAAATTCGGTTTTTAAGCAATAACAATGGTTAATGTTGAACAATTTCGGAAAAATTTATATTGCGACCAAGCTGTGAGCATCCTCTATAAGATAGACAAGGTTTCATCAAGATCGGTCCATCGATCTCGGAAATATCGCCGGACGAACGAAATTTGTAGTAGAAACGTGAAATCAGCGCGAAATTCGGTTTTTAAGCAATAACAATGGTTAATGTTGAACAATTTCGGAAAAATTTATATTGGGACCAAGCTGTGAGCATCCTCTATAAGATAGACAAGGTTTCATCAAGATCGGTCCATCGATCTCGGAAATATCGCCGGACGAACGAAATTTGTAGTAGAAACGTGAAATCAGCGCGAAATTCGGTTTTTAAGCAATAACAATGGTTAATGTTAAACAATTTCGCCAAAATTTATATTGGGACCAAGCTGTGAGCATCCTCTATAAGATAGACAAGGTTTCATCAAGATCGGTCCATCGATCTCGGAAATATCGCCGGACGAACGAAATTTGTAGTAGAAACGTGAAATCAGCGCGAAATTCGGTTTTTAAGCAATAACAATGGTTAATGTTAAACAATTTCGCCAAAATTTATATTGGGACCAAGCTGTGAGCATCCTCTATAAGATAGACAAGGTTTCATCAAGATCGGTCCATCGATCTCGGAACTATCGCCGGACAAACGAAATTTCTAGTAGAAGCGTGAAATCAGCGCGAAATTCGGTTTTTAAGCAATAACAATGGTTAATGTTAAACAATTTCGACAAAATTTATATTGGGACCAAGCTGTGAGCATCCTCTATAAGATAGACAAGGTTTCATCAAGATCGGTCCATCGATCTCGGAAATATCGCCGGACGAACGAAATTTGTAGTAGAAACGTGAAATCAGCGCGAAATTCGGTTTTTAAGCAATAACAATGGTTAATGTTAAACAATTTCGCCAAAATTTATATTGGGACCAAGCTGTGAGCATCCTCTATAAGATAGGTATGGTTTCATCAAGATCGGTCCATCCATCTCGGAAATACCGCCGGACAAACGAAATTTGTAGTAGAAACGTGAAATCAGCGCGAAATTCGGTTTTTAAGCAATAACAATGGTTAATGTTAAACAATTTCGCCAAAATTTATATTGGGACCAAGCTGTGAGCATCCTCTATAAGACAGACAAGGTTTCATCAAGATCGGTCCATCGATTTCGGAAATATCGCCGGACGAACGAAATTTCTAGTAGAAACGTGAAATCAGCGCGAAATTCGGTTTTTAAGCAATAACAATGGTTAATGTTAAACAATTTCGCCAAAATTTATATTGGGACCAAGCTGTGAGCATCCTCTATAAGATAGACATGGTTTCATCAAGATCGGTCCATCCATCTCGGAAATACCGCCGGACAAACGAAATTTGTAGTAGAAACGTGAAATCAGCGCGAAATTCGGTTTTTAAGCAATAACAATGGTTAATGTTAAACAATTTCGACAAAATTTATATTGGGACCAAGCTGTGAGCATCCTCTATAAGATAGGTATGGTTTCATCAAGATCGGTCCATCGATCTCGGAAATATCGCCGGACGAACGAAATTTGTAGTAGAAACGTGAAATCAACGCGAAATTCGGTTTTTAAGCAATAACAATGGTTAATGTTAAACAATTTCGCCAAAATTTATATTGGGACCAAGCTGTGAGCATCCTCTATAAGATAGGTATGGTTTCATCAAGATCGGTCCATCCATCTCGGAAATACCGCCGGACAAACGAAATTTGTAGTAGAAACGTGAAATCAGCGCGAAATTCGGTTTTTAAGCAATAACAATGGTTAATGTTAAACAATTTCGCCAAAATTTATATTGGGACCAAGCTGTGAGCATCCTCTATAAGACAGACAAGGTTTCATCAAGATCGGTCCATCGATTTCGGAAATATCGCCGGACGAACGAAATTTCTAGTAGAAACGTGAAATCAGCGCGAAATTCGGTTTTTAAGCAATAACAATGGTTAATGTTAAACAATTTCGGAAAAATTTATATTGGGACCAAGCTGTGAGCATCCTCTATAAGATAGGTATGGTTTCATCAAGATCGGTCCATCGATCTCGGAAATATCGCCGGACGAACGAAATTTCTAGTAGAAACGTGAAATCAGCGCGAAATTCGGTTTTTAAGCAATAACAATGGTTAATGTTAAACAATTTCGACAAAATTTATATTGGGATCAAGCTGTGAGCATCCTCTATAAGATAGGTATGGTTTCATCAAGATCGGTCCATCGATCTCGGAAATATCGCCGGACGAACGAAATTTGTAGTAGAAATGTGAAATCAGCGCGAAATTCGGTTTTTAAGCAATAACAATGGTTAATGTTAAACAATTTCGACAAAATTTATATTGGGACCAAGCTGTGAGCATCCTTTATAAGATAGGTATGGTTTCATCAAGATCGGTCCATCGATCTCGGAAATATCGCCGGACGAACGAAATTTCTAGTAGAAACGTGAAATCAGCGCGAAATTCGGTTTTTAAGCAATAACAATGGTTAATGTTAAACAATTTCGACAAAATTTATATTGGGATCAAGCTGTGAGCATCCTCTATAAGATAGGTATGGTTTCATCAAGATCGGTCCATCGATCTCGGAAATATCGCCGGACGAACGAAATTTGTAGTAGAAACGTGAAATCAACGCGAAATTCGGTTTTTAAGCAATAACAATGGTTAATGTTGAACAATTTCGGAAAAATTTATATTGGGACCAAGCTGTGAGCATCCTCTATAAGATAGGTATGGTTTCATCAAGATCGGTCCATCCATCTCGGAAATACCGCCGGACAAACGAAATTTGTAGTAGAAACGTGAAATCAGCGCGAAATTCGGTTTTTAAGCAATAACAATGGTTAATGTTAAACAATTTCGGAAAAATTTATATTGGGACCAAGCTGTGAGCATCCTCTATAAGACAGACAAGGTTTCATCAAGATCGGTCCATCGATTTCGGAAATATCGCCGGACGAACGAAATTTCTAGTAGAAACGTGAAATCAGCGCGAAATTCGGTTTTTAAGCAATAACAATGGTTAATGTTAAACAATTTCGGAAAAATTTATATTGGGACCAAGCTGTGAGCATCCTCTATAAGATAGACAAGGTTTCATCAAGATCGGTCCATCGATCTCGGAAATATCGCCGGACGAACAAAATTTGTAGTAGAAACGCGAAATCAGCGCGAAATTCGGTCTTTAAGCAATAACAATGGTTAATGTTAAACAATTTCGACAAAATTTATATTGGGATCAAGCTGTGAGCATCCTCTATAAGATAGACATGGTTTCATCAAGATCGGTCCATCCATCTCGGAAATACCGCCGGACAAACGAAATTTGTAGTAGAAACGTGAAATCAGCGCGAAATTCGGTTTTTAAGCAATAACAATGGTTAATGTTAAACAATTTCGACAAAATTTATATTGGGATCAAGCTGTGAGCATCCTCTATAAGATAGGTATGGTTTCATCAAGATCGGTCCATCGATCTCGGAAATATCGCCGGACGAACGAAATTTGTAGTAGAAATGTGAAATCAGCGCGAAATTCGGTTTTTAAGCAATAACAATGGTTAATGTTGAACAATTTCGGAAAAATTTATATTGCGACCAAGCTGTGAGCATCCTCTATAAGATAGACAAGGTTTCATCAAGATCGGTCCATCGATCTCGGAAATATCGCCGGACAAACGAAATTTGTAGTAGAAACGCGAAATCAGCGCGAAATTCGGTCTTTAAGCAATAACAATGGTTAATGTTAAACAATTTCGCCAAAATTTATATTGGGACCAAGCTGTGAGCATCCTCTATAAGATAGACAAGGTTTCATCAAGATCGGTCCATCCATCTCGGAAATACCGCCGGACAAACGAAATTTGTAGTAGAAACGTGAAATCAGCGCGAAATTCGGTTTTTAAGCAATAACAATGGTTAATGTTGAACAATTTCGGAAAAATTTATATTGGGACCAAGCTGTGAGCATCCTCTATAAGACAGACAAGGTTTCATCAAGATCGGTCCATCGATTTCGGAAATATCGCCGGACGAACGAAATTTCTAGTAGAAACGTGAAATCAGCGCGAAATTCGGTTTTTAAGCAATAACAATGGTTAATGTTAAACAATTTCGGAAAAATTTATATTGGGACCAAGCTGTGAGCATCCTCTATAAGATAGACAAGGTTTCATCAAGATCGGTCCATCGATCTCGGAAATATCGCCGGACGAACAAAATTTGTAGTAGAAACGCGAAATCAGCGCGAAATTCGGTCTTTAAGCAATAACAATGGTTAATGTTAAACAATTTCGACAAAATTTATATTGGGATCAAGCTGTGAGCATCCTCTATAAGATAGACAAGGTTTCATCAAGATCGGTCCATCGATTTCGGAAATATCGCCGGACGAACGAAATTTCTAGTAGAAACGTGAAATCAGCGCGAAATTCGGTTTTTAAGCAATAACAATGGTTAATGTTAAACAATTTCGGAAAAATTTATATTGGGACCAAGCTGTGAGCATCCTCTATAAGATAGACAAGGTTTCATCAAGATCGGTCCATCGATCTCGGAAATATCGCCGGACGAACAAAATTTGTAGTAGAAATGTGAAATCAGCGCGAAATTCGGTTTTTAAGCAATAACAATGGTTAATGTTGAACAATTTCGGAAAAATTTATATTGCGACCAAGCTGTGAGCATCCTCTATAAGATAGACAAGGTTTCATCAAGATCGGTCCATCGATCTCGGAAATATCGCCGGACGAACAAAATTTGTAGTAGAAACGCGAAATCAGCACGAAATTCGGTCTTTAAGCAATAACAATGGTTAATGTTAAACAATTTCGCCAAAATTTATATTGGGACCAAGCTGTGAGCATCCTCTATAAGATAGACAAGGTTTCATCAAGATCGGTCCATCGATCTCGGAAATATCGCCGGACGAACGAAATTTGTAATAGAAACGTGAAATCAGCGCGAAATTCGGTTTTTAAGCAATAACAATGGTTAATGTTGAACAATTTCGGAAAAATTTATATTGGGACCAAGCTGTGAGCATCCTCTATAAGATAGACAAGGTTTCATCAAGATCGGTCCATCGATCTCGGAAATATCGCCGGACGAACGAAATTTGTAGTAGAAACGTGAAATCAACGCGAAATTCGGTTTTTAAGCAATAACAATGGTTAATGTTGAACAATTTCGGAAAAATTTATATTGGGACCAAGCTGTGAGCATCCTCTATAAGATAGGTATGGTTTCATCAAGATCGGTCCATCGATCTCGGAAATACCGCCGGACAAACGAAATTTGTAGTAGAAACGTGAAATCAGCGCGAAATTCGGTTTTTAAGCAATAACAATGGTTAATGTTAAACAATTTCGACAAAATTTATATTGGGTCCAAGCTGTGAGCATCCTTTATAAGATATACAAGGTTTCATCAAGATCGGTCCATCGATCTCGGAAATATCGCCGGACGAACGAAATTTGTAGTAGAAACGTGAAATCAGCGCGAAATTCGGTTTTTAAGCAATAACAATGGTTAATGTTAAACAATTTCGCCAAAATTTATATTGGGACCAAGCTGTGAGCATCCTCTATAAGATAGACAAGGTTTCATCAAGATCGGTCCATCCATCTCGGAAATACCGCCGGACAAACGAAATTTGTTGTAGAAACGTGAAATCAGCGCGAAATTCGGTTTTTAAGCAATAACAATGGTTAATATTAAACAATTTCGCCAAAATTTATATTGGGACCAAGCTGTGAGCATCCTCTATAAGATACACATGGTTTCATCAAGATCGGTCCATCCATCTCGGAAATACCGCCGGACAAACGAAATTTGTAGTACAAACGTGAAATCAGCGCGAAATTCGGTTTTTAAGCAATAACAATGGTTAATGTTAAACAATTTCGACAAAATTTATATTGGGTCCAAGCTGTGAGCATCCTTTATAAGATATACAAGGTTTCATCAAGATCGGTCCATCGATCTCGGAAATATCGCCGGACGAACGAAATTTGTAGTAGAAACGTGAAATCAGCGCGAAATTCGGTTTTTAAGCAATAACAATGGTTAATGTTAAACAATTTCGCCAAAATTTATATTGGGACCAAGCTGTGAGCATCCTCTATAAGATAGACAAGGTTTCATCAAGATCGGTCCATCCATCTCGGAAATACCGCCGGACAAACGAAATTTGTAGTAGAAACGTGAAATCAGCGCGAAATTCGGTTTTTAAGCAATAACAATGGTTAATGTTGAACAATTTCGGAAAAATTTATATTGCGACCAAGCTGTGAGCATCCTCTATAAGATAGACAAGGTTTCATCAAGATCGGTCCACCGATCTCGGAAATATCGCCGGACGAACGAAATTTGTAGTAGAAACGTGAAATCAGCGCGAAATTCGGTTTTTAAGCAATAACAATGGTTAATGTTAAACAATTTCGCCAAAATTTATATTGGGACCAAGCTGTGAGCATCCTCTATAAGATAGGTATGGTTTCATCAAGATCGGTCCATCGATTTCGGAAATATCGCCGGACGAACGAAATTTCTAGTAGAAACGTGAAATCAGCGCGAAATTCGGTTTTTAAGCAATAACAATGGTTAATGTTAAACAATTTCGGAAAAATTTATATTGGGACCAAGCTGTGAGCATCCTCTATAAGATAGACATGGTTTCATCAAGATCGGTCCATCCATCTCGGAAATACCGCCGGACAAACGAAATTTCTAGTAGAAACGTGAAATCAGCGCGAAATTCGTTTTTTAAGCAATAACAATGGTTAATATTAAACAATTTCGCCAAAATTTATATTGGGACCAAGCTGTGAGCATCCTCTATAAGATAGGTATGGTTTCATCAAGATCGGTCCATCGATTTCGGAAATATCGCCGGACGAACGAAATTTCTAGTAGAAACGTGAAATCAGCGCGAAATTCGGTTTTTATGCAATAACAATGGTTAATGTTGAACAATTTCGGAAAAATTTATATTGCGACCAAGCTGTGAGCATCCTCTATAAGATAGACAAGGTTTCATCAAGATCGGTCCACCGATCTCGGAAATATCGCCGGACGAACGAAATTTGTAGTAGAAACGTGAAATCAGCGCGAAATTCGGTTTTTAAGCAATAACAATGGTTAATGTTAAACAATTTCGCCAAAATTTATATTGGGACCAAGCTGTGAGCATCCTCTATAAGATAGGTATGGTTTCATCAAGATCGGTCCATCGATTTCGGAAATATCGCCGGACGAACGAAATTTCTAGTAGAAACGTGAAATCAGCGCGAAATTCGGTTTTTAAGCAATAACAATGGTTAATGTTAAACAATTTCGGAAAAATTTATATTGGGACCAAGCTGTGAGCATCCTCTATAAGATAGACATGGTTTCATCAAGATCGGTCCATCCATCTCGGAAATACCGCCGGACAAACGAAATTTCTAGTAGAAACGTGAAATCAGCGCGAAATTCGTTTTTTAAGCAATAACAATGGTTAATATTAAACAATTTCGCCAAAATTTATATTGGGACCAAGCTGTGAGCATCCTCTATAAGATAGGTATGGTTTCATCAAGATCGGTCCATCGATTTCGGAAATATCGCCGGACGAACGAAATTTCTAGTAGAAACGTGAAATCAGCGCGAAATTCGGTTTTTATGCAATAACAATGGTTAATGTTAAACAATTTCAACAAAATTTATATTGGGATCAAACTGTGAGCATCCTCTATAAGATAGACATGGTTTCATCAAGATCGGTCCATCGATCTCGGAAATATCGCCGGACAAACGAAATTTGTAGTTGAAACGTGAAATCAGCGCGAAATTCGGTCTTTAAGCAATAACAATGGTTAATGTTAAACAATTTCGCCAAAATTTATATTGGGACCAAGCTGTGAGCATCCTCTATAAGATTGGTATGGTTTCATCAAGATCGGTCCATCGATCTCGGAAATATCGCCGGACGAACGAAATTTGTAGTAGAAATGTGAAATCAGCGCGAAATTCGGTTTTTAAGCAATAACAATGGTTAATGTTAAACAATTTCGACAAAATTTATATTGGGACCAAGCTGTGAGCATCCTCTATAAGATAGGTATGGTTTCATCAAGATCGGTCCATCGATCTCGGAAATATCGCCGGACGAACGAAATTTCTAGTAGAAACGTGAAATCAGCGCGAAATTCGGTTTTTAAGCAATAACAATGGTTAATGTTAAACAATTTCGACAAAATTTATATTGGGATCAAGCTGTGAGCATCCTCTATAAGATAGGTATGGTTTCATCAAGATCGGTCCATCGATCTCGGAAATATCGCCGGACGAACGAAATTTGTAGTAGAAACGTGAAATCAACGCGAAATTCGGTTTTTAAGCAATGACAATGGTTAATGTTGAACAATTTCGGAAAAATTTATATTGGGACCAAGCTGGGAGCATCCTCTATAAGATAGGTATGGTTTCATCAAGATCGGTCCATCCATCTCGGAAATACCGCCGGACAAACGAAATTTGTAGTAGAAACGTGAAATCAGCGCGAAATTCGGTTTTTAAGCAATAACAATGGTTAATGTTAAACAATTTCGGAAAAATTTATATTGGGACCAAGCTGTGAGCATCCTCTATAAGATAGACAAGGTTTCATCAAGATCGGTCCATCGATCTCGGAAATATCGCCGGACGAACAAAATTTGTAGTAGAAACGCGAAATCAGCGCGAAATTCGGTCTTTAAGCAATAACAATGGTTAATGTTAAACAATTTCGACAAAATTTATATTGGGATCAAGCTGTGAGCATCCTCTATAAGATAGACAAGGTTTCATCAAGATCGGTCCATCGATTTCGGAAATATCGCCGGACGAACGAAATTTCTAGTAGAAACGTGAAATCAGCGCGAAATTCGGTTTTTAAGCAATAACAATGGTTAATGTTAAACAATTTCGGAAAAATTTATATTGGGACCAAGCTGTGAGCATCCTCTATAAGATAGACAAGGTTTCATCAAGATCGGTCCATCGATCTCGGAAATATCGCCGGACGAACAAAATTTGTAGTAGAAATGTGAAATCAGCGCGAAATTCGGTTTTTAAGCAATAACAATGGTTAATGTTGAACAATTTCGGAAAAATTTATATTGCGACCAAGCTGTGAGCATCCTCTATAAGATAGACAAGGTTTCATCAAGATCGGTCCATCGATCTCGGAAATATCGCCGGACGAACAAAATTTGTAGTAGAAACGCGAAATCAGCACGAAATTCGGTCTTTAAGCAATAACAATGGTTAATGTTAAACAATTTCGCCAAAATTTATATTGGGACCAAGCTGTGAGCATCCTCTATAAGATAGACAAGGTTTCATCAAGATCGGTCCATCGATCTCGGAAATATCGCCGGACGAACGAAATTTGTAATAGAAACGTGAAATCAGCGCGAAATTCGGTTTTTAAGCAATAACAATGGTTAATGTTGAACAATTTCGGAAAAATTTATATTGGGACCAAGCTGTGAGCATCCTCTATAAGATAGACAAGGTTTCATCAAGATCGGTCCATCGATCTCGGAAATATCGCCGGACGAACGAAATTTGTAGTAGAAACGTGAAATCAACGCGAAATTCGGTTTTTAAGCAATAACAATGGTTAATGTTGAACAATTTCGGAAAAATTTATATTGGGACCAAGCTGTGAGCATCCTCTATAAGATAGGTATGGTTTCATCAAGATCGGTCCATCGATTTCGCAAATATCGCCGGACAAACGCAATTTCTAGTAGAAACGTGAAATCAGCGCGAAATTCGGTTTTTAAGCAATAACAATGGTTAATGTTGAACAATTTCGGAAAAATTTATATTGGGACCAAGCTGTGAGCATCCTCTATAAGATAGGTATGGTTTCATCAAGATCGGTCCATCCATCTCGGAAATACCGCCGGACAAACGAAATTTGTAGTAGAAACGTGAAATCAGCGCGAAATTCGGTTTTTAAGCAATAACAATGGTTAATATTAAACAATTTCGCCAAAATTTATATTGGGACCAAGCTGTGAGCATCCTCTATAAGATAGACATGGTTTCATCAAGATCGGTCCATCCATCTCGGAAATACCGCCGGACAAACGAAATTTGTAGTACAAACGTGAAATCAGCGCGAAATTCGGTTTTTAAGCAATAACAATGGTTAATGTTAAACAATTTCGACAAAATTTATATTGGGTCCAAGCTGTGAGCATCCTTTATAAGATATACAAGGTTTCATCAAGATCGGTCCATCGATCTCGGAAATATCGCCGGACGAACGAAATTTGTAGTAGAAACGTGAAATCAGCGCGAAATTCGGTTTTTAAGCAATAACAATGGTTAATGTTAAACAATTTCGCCAAAATTTATATTGGGACCAAGCTGTGAGCATCCTTTATAAGATAGACAAGGTTTCATCAAGATCGGTCCATCGATCTCGGAAATATCGCCGGACGAACGAAATTTGTAGTAGAAATGTGAAATCAGCGCGAAATTCGGTTTTTACGCAATAACAATGGTTAATGTTAAACAATTTCGCCAAAATTTATATTGGAACCAAGCTGTGAGCATCCTCTATAAGGTAGACAAGGTTTCATCAAGATCGGTCCATCGATCTCGGAAATATCGCCGGACGAACGAAATTTGTAGTAGAAACGTGAAATCAGCGCGAAATTCGGTTTTTAAGCAATAACAATGGTTAATGTTGAACAATTTCGGAAAAATTTATATTGGGACCAAGCTGTGAGCATCCTTTATAAGATATACAAGGTTTCATCAAGATCGGTCCATCGATCTCGGAAATATCGCCGGACGAACGAAATTTGTAGTAGAAACGTGAAATCAGCGCGAAATTCGGTTTTTAAGCAATAACAATGGTTAATGTTGAACAATTTCGGAAAAATTTATATTGGGACCAAGCTGTGAGCATCCTTTATAAGATATACAAGGTTTCATCAAGATCGGTCCATCGATTTCGGAAATATCGCCGGACAAACGCAATTTCTAGTAGAAACGTGAAATCAGCGCGAAATTCGGTTTTTAAGCAATAACAATGGTTAATGTTAAACAATTTCGACAAAATTTATATTGGGACCAAGCTGTGAGCATCCTTTATAAGATAGACAAGGTTTCATCAAGATCGGTCCATCGATCTCGGAAATATCGCCGGACGAACGAAATTTGTAGTAGAAACGTGAAATCAGCGCGAAATTCGGTTTTTAATCAATAACAATGGTTAATGTTAAACAATTTCGCCAAAATTTATATTGGAACCAAGCTGTGAGCATCCTCTATAAGATAATCAAGGTTTCATCCCGATCGGTCCACCCATCTCAGAGTTCTCGCCGGACAAACATTAAAAAAAAAAAAAAAAAAAAAATATATATATAGCGATCGAATTGAGTACCTCCTCCTTTTCGAAGTCGGTAAAAAGGATCCGTGTCATCCAGGGGTTGCGGCCAGTTATGATAGCCGGCTGGACTGGCTGAATTGTGGGCTCGAATTTATGGCAATAAATGGCAATCCCCCCAAAAACATTAAAATGAAAAAAAACGCTTCTTTCAGGTCAGAAAAAAGATCAGGTCTTTCATGTAAATGATTTCTGAACTACGAACCTTATTAGTAATCAGTATTTGCTCAGTAAACTTTAGATCTTTGACTTCTGTAATTTTTAATTATGGATCTGTTCAGCAAGTTTGAAATCTATAACTGAACTAGTTCTTGGGTACGCCCTTGTCAAATTTGACATTATAAATGTGTTGAATAAGAGATGGAACTTATTAAGTATTGAGCCTAATCGTAATATTAATTTAGGGGCATACTAGTCGTGGAAAATTAATATCCTGCTCATCAAGTTTCAAGTCTGTCGCTTAAGTCGTTCTTAGCCTACACATGTGACAAGTTCCACACTTTTCACATGTGTTGAATGAGGAGAGGATGTATAACGTAAGCAAAGGACTCCAAATGTGTTGGACGAATATGAATTGCCAGTAGATTGCATGCCTTTATAATGAAGTCCAATGCTTCGTATGTTACATTTGTTACGTCCTTACCTCCTGAATGTAACACATTATACAGATAAGCTGCATCCTCCTCTTATTCGTCATATTGTTGAAGTATTAAACATGTCAAATGTGTAGCTTGAGAATTACTTAAATCAAAGACCTGAAATGTACTGAGCTAATACTGATTGGTAATGGCGGCCTGTTCCTAAGTTCTATCAGTATTAGTACTCATCAAATTGCAAATCTGTCGGTTGAGTGGTTGTTAGCTCCGCATTTGACAAGTTCCACACTTCACAAATGTCTTAACTAACAAAAAGAACTGAAATCCCCCCAAAAACATTAAAATGAAAAAAAAGCCAAGTATTCCCCCCCACCCCGCTGTCGCCATCACCCAACAACCCAAACCACCGACTCACCAACCCATCAATCTTATAAAAGTCATTTAAAAAGTATCAAAAATAGAAATGGATATCATTGGTAAACGAAAGCCAAGTTATAATTCAGATATATAATTAATAACATACAAGAAACCCAAGTTTTCATACAAAGATACCTCGATTTAACTCGCATCAGCAATTAACAATAAATTCACAATAAATTAGCGATTAACAATAATAATAAAAAAAACTTGGCTTGTGCGCAAAAAACTTGGGTGCCTTGCTAATCTGTTAGGAACTTCGTTCTTTGTGAATTCTTCGTTCTTGTAAAATATAGTGTCCTACTAGTGCGTAAGGTAGCCAACCTCCAGACGCAAGAATTTCCACACTCGTCCTCCTGTCAATGCCGCTACGCCTTCGGCTCATGCAGCAACTTCAGGCGTCTGGAAATTAGCCACTTTCCGCACTTGTATCACAATCTACTATTATAAGCGAACCGTGTTATACAGAAACAAATGTTGATATGTCCTTTTTTGTTGTCTCGTGTCATGACATATTGCTAACGTGAGACTTTTTTGTTAACATTTAGGAAACTAAACCTGCGCGGCGGTAACGTGTATATAGAAAAAATATTGAAAATCTTGTCATTGATAACATATGTGAACGTCATCGAAATCGGCGAGGTTGCCGTTATTGCAAAATAAATACCTTAAACTTAATTACACTAATGTTATGTCACCGCTAATTAGTTACGTGTTACACTGTTTACTATCTTATAGTGTCGTTTCCCGTGCATACACGTGTTCTTCCAAATGTTTCTGTTGTAACACTTCTTACGTGTTCTTATGATTAATTTTTTTTAGCAACTAAAATACTTCGCAAAATTTAGAATCAATTATGTCATAAGTAATTTTCACATTGTTCATATACTCGTATGAAAAATTGATTTTCTCTGAACAGCATGCTGTTTTCCGCTTGTCGATACCTCTTATATTTACAAAAATAGAAGATTTCAAAGAATAGTTGACTCAGGGACTGTTTGTGTATGAACTGTGATGAATTGCTGTTCGAGTGGTACAGCCCATCTTCAAGTTTTACATTCTCAGAATGGAACCTTAAATTTCACTTTTCGTTCTACCGTTCTATCAGCTGTGCACGATATAGTAAACTAGTAATGTTGGCCATTTTCCAGGGATTATCACGATTAAAAAGAAATTCAGTAGTAAAAAGGGACTTCTTTAAGATTTTCTTCGAATATCTTTTCCAGATGTTTGTCTTTTATTAATGTATCTTCTTATATATGAAGATCCGCAAAAATATGGTAAAATTTGACCGTTTCTTTTAAATAATACCTTTACTTTAACTTTATTCACTTTTTTTTAAATGACAGTTTTTAAAAAATATTTCTATATATTATTTAGAAGTACTTCGAATTATCTTAAGATCTTACGTTTTTTCCTCAAAAAGTAAAAGAATGAAAAATCACATTTCATGAATAACTCAAAACCAGCTGGATTTTATGTAACACAATATTACGCCGGATGCTTGCTCGGCGCCAGTTGCGGAGAGGGCGAAAATAATCCGCGTGTTCTCGACATTCCATCTACCATTAGAAATACTTAAAACCACAACTCTTCGGCTCTTATTTATTCTAGTAAATCCGGCGAATAGTTGCTTTGAAAATCCGGCCGCTCTTGACTGATTAATACAATCATCCTGTCGGCGCTAATCGAGCTAACTAGAGAGGCCGACAGCGAGAACTCTGGCAGCAATATTGCCGGAACGCTCGACTGGCGTACACGTACACAAACACAGAGATCCCGTCACCCTGAAGTATGCTGTATGCGCGAATATGTACATTTACGTGATGCCCGACTGTTTTGGATTCGGGAAAGTTTCGCGTCTCGCTTTTAAAAGTCGGTCTGTTTTAGTTGGTAGCGAGCCAAGTCAAGTAACGGCCGGCTTGCTTCTAACGAAAATACATATATGTGTGGTATGTACGATCCTCTCCGCACGTGCTTCCCATGCACCTCTTCGCCACAAGCCCAATCATTTTACTCGACCTCGGCGTCCCACAACGGTTTTTGAACTTTCTGCATATAACGTGTTCATCTGAAATCACACATCGTGTAGAATAACGGATGAGTAAGGTGGAAATGGCCATCAAATGAAAAGTGGACTGTATAGTTTAAATAAATAGATGTTCTGGATTTATTCATGTTGGGATGCCCGGTGACATCCGCGTTGCCGTGTGCTATTTACAATTATGTACATAGGTATATACAAGAGTCGATGCATTCGCCTATCGACGTCTCCGAGGCGAGAGAGTTATCAGCGCCAGAGAGATGACGAGCAGATAGAACAGTTCGGGAGATGGTCGCCAGGGTGTGCATGTCGCGCACACCTAGGTTGAGCAGACATCGATCTCTATCGATTCGACCATCAGGTGAGGTTGGGACACTGTGAACTGGGCTTGGGTTGACAGGTGGGGTTATGTCAGAGGAGAGGATGAGCGGCTCACAGTGTAGGCTTCACAGGATACATCTTATGCATAACCTATGATTATTCAACAGATCGCTAGGCCAATATTCTACCTATTGCTTCCAAGCTAATCGTCTATGTAAACTGTTTGGGTGTAGTGGCCACTTCAAAAGGCGCCGGAGAAGATTCCTCTTGCACAAGAAATGGCAGTCTGCCTTTGCTCTATCTCGATTTTTCTACTATAATATTATCGTATGCCATACTGGTTGTTTATATTGCTTTGTAACAAACAGTAATTTATGATAAAAATTGTGTGGGTTTACTGATACCATAAATTGGAGAATGTAATAATAATAAATAAACACAAAAGAAAATAAACGTTACTGTATGGCCTTTCAGGGTTCGAATTAAGAAGTATGTAAATCTGAATGAAATTAATGGTCAAATTTATGTAGAAATTATAAACTGGCACCAAATTTACAATAATATTTTGTGTGCACGTTGACAATAACTTAATTTAAAGAACAATTAGTTCTTGCAAAAATCGTCTGACGATGAATAGTTCGATGACGACCGTCCATTCCATTTGAAATTGAGTTTTCTACCAATTAACCATTAAAATCGGTCCTGGCGTTTTCTAGTTTATCGCGAACCTTCAGACAAACAAATAAACCTTGCCCTTTATATTAGTAGAGAAGAACAGATCCGTCCTAAACATTAAACTGTAAAAAAAAGCGCCAAGTAGCAGTTTCATTTTCCCTCAAAAATGAAACATTGATAAATAATTAAAAATTTTATTGTCTTTATTGTTAAGCATTAACTAACAAAAAGGCATGAAATCCGTCAAAAACATTAAAATGTAAGAAAATGTGCTAAGTAGCAGTTGGATTTCCTCACAAAAATATAACAAATATAATATATAATGAAATATAACAAAAAAGATAATAGATATCATACAGAAAGCCAAGCTTTCATTCAAAGATACCTCGATTTAACTCGCATTAGCAATTAACAATAAATTAACAATAAATTACCGATTAACAATACAAAAAATCTTGGCGTGTGCGCTTTTTCTAACATTTTAATGTTTTAGACGGATTTCATGTCTTTTTGTTAGTTAATGCTTAACAATAAAGACAATAAAAATTCTAAGTAGTAGTAGTAGTAGATGTTTATTGCTTCCCCTTAGGGTTACAAGGACTTCCGTTCTTACACTCTCTTCGTTTCACTCTCTCCTTACATTCTTTCACTCATTCACCTTTCGCGTCTTATACTTAGCCTAACTCATATTTTCACCTATCCGCTCTTCACTTGCCTACCTTGCCTCTATCCTGGCCCTCTCTAGCTCTCTTAGCCACCCCTCACCCTCTCCTTCCTCTCCTAGCACCCATCTAACATTCTTCTGCCACCCGCCCCTTCCACTCCCTCCTCTACACCTTTCCCAGACGTGTTCCCATGACTCCAGCTCACCCTTGCACATTCTGCACAGTTTTGCGCCCTCTTCTTCCCAGTACCTTGCATCTTTCGTTTCGTTCCCCAGTCTATATCTTGCTAGTCTCCATACCCTATTTTCTCCCCATCCCCTGTTCAGGTACTTCGGCATCTCTTCGCTCGTCACCCACTTGTACCACTTGTTGTATTTCGAGTTCAAGATCTTTTCCCTCGTTTGCTTTTCCTGCCTCTCCTTATATCTTTTCTCTATTTCCTTGAAGCCTTCCTTTCCACTTATCCTTAGTCTTTTCACCTCCTCTATTTCCAACCCTAACTCGCAGCAGAAGCTTTTCCTTTCCTTTTCCCATTCCGAAAGCCCCGTCTCTCTTCCTTCTCTTTGCTCTATCCCTTTCCAGCATTCCCTTGCCCATTTACTGCCACCTCCTTCTTCCAGCCTCATCTTAAAATTCCATGCTCTTCGCGCCGCTCTCAGGTTCAGCTTTTCTCTTTTTGCCTCCTGTCTCACCATGTAACCTGGCGTGCCAGGGTCCAGTCCTAAAATCCATCTTATGTAGCGTTCTTGCAGCGCTTCCAATCTTTTCCTTTCTCCCCATCCCCATACCTCCACTCCATAGCTCGCCACTGTCCACACTAGCGTGTCAAAGAGCCAGATTTTCCTCTGTATGTCCTTCTCGAAAATTCTTTTCCCTATCCCCCACACCTGCCTCATTGCAGCCATTGCCTTCTTTGCCCTCATTCCTACCTGCTGCTCCATTCTGCCCCTCCTGTCTATCTCGGACCCTAGATACGAAAACTTCTTGACCTCTTCTATCACCTTTCCTTTCCATCTCCATATCGTTCCTCTCTTCTTTCCCCTACCCTTCGACATTCTCATTATCTTTGTTTTTTCCGCATTCATTGTGAGCTTTTTTTTGTCGAGGTACTTTTCCAACGTGCCCAACATGGCCAACATCTCACCTTCCTCCTCAGCCAACAGTACCATGTCATCCGCGTATGCTAAGGATCTTACCTTTTCCTTCCCCAGTCTTACCCCCCCCCCAGCCCCCTTTCTCTAATTCCTCTTCCAAGTCAGCCGTTACCAGATTGAAAAGGTGTGGACTAAGGGGACATCCCTGTCTCACTCCTCTAGCAGTCCAGAAAGGCTCGCCTGTGTGCCCATTCACTTTTACTCTACTCCTTGTTTCTCTATATATTTCTTGCACCTTTTCCCTCAGTCCCAGGCTCACCCCTCTTTTCTCCATTGCCTCCCATAAGACACCTCTATCTACAGAGTCGAATGCTGCCTTCAAATCCACAAATAGAGCTATTACTTTCTCCCTTGGCTTCTGTAGTCCTCTGCTTATCATATAGTTTAGGACGAATATATTGTCCATCGTCCCCTTTCCCTTTCTAAAACCAACTTGATTGTCCGGCACCATCCTTTCATTCTCCATTTCCGCACTCAGTCTTTCCGCTAATATCGCGGCATAGACCTTGTACATCGATGACATTACCGTGACACCTCTGTAATCCTCTGCTCTTTGTCCCTCCCCTTTCTTTACTATCGGTACTATCACGCCCTCCTTCCAATCCTCCGGCCATCCTTCCCCTTTCCAGATTCTCTGCATTATCCTCCATATCCATGTTTTTAATTCCGTCCCTCCGTATCTCCATACTTCACTGGGAATCTCATCACTGCCCATCGCTTTTCCATCCTTTAATTTCCTTATTGCTTTCTCTACTTCTTCCCATTCTATATCATTGCAGCTATCCTCTCCCCTCCTTCTTGGTAGTCCCTCCATCACCCTTCCCTCGACTCCTCCTAGCATTCTCATAAAATGCTCTTTCCATTCCTTGTTTTCAATAACTTCATTTATTCCCTTTCTCCTTTTCCTTCCCCTGTTCACCAGGCCCCACACCTCCTTCTCTGTTTTTGCCTCTCCCGCCTTTTCCGCAAATCTCTCTGCCTCTTCCTTCTTTTTCTTTACACACACCTCCTGGTACCTTCTTTTTGCTCCCTTATGCTCCTCCGAGCTGTCCCTATTTTTTCTCCACTTTCTCAGTGCCCTTCTTGCCGCCCTCTTTGCTTCGGCGCATTCCTCGTCCCACCATCCTGTCTTTCTTTCTTCCTTCTCCCAACTACTCTCTCTTATCCCTTCTTTTATTTAGTTTATCCCCTCACACAGCTCTTCCTCTAAACTCAAGCTCGGCCTTTGCGTTGATGCCTCCCCTATTGCTGTTACAGCCTCCCTAAATTTCCGAATACCCGCTTCATTCCACGTTCCTCCCTTCACCCTCCTGCTCTCTCTCCCCCTTTTTCTTGTTTCCATTACCATTGTTACTATTATTGGATAGTGGTCCGAGTCTATCATATCTCCTACCTCCAGCCTTTCCACCTCTTCCATTATGCCAATTTCCCCTAAAACGTAGTCTATGACTGATTTCCCTCTAGGACCTATGTATGTGAATTCCCCCTTTTCATCCCCCTTCGTTATCCCATTTAGTATTCCCCATCCTTGCTCTTCCAGCCATCTTACCAGGATTCTCCCTTCCGTATTCTCGACTTTGTCTCTCGATTCTCTCCTACTTTCTTCTTCCTCCCCTGTCCTCCATCCGCCATCTTTTCCCACCCTCGCATTAAAGTCGCCACCGACTAGCATCTTCCTATTCTTTTCCTGCAAGGCTGCTCTTACCTCCAGCTCTGCCAGTTTCCTCTCCAAGTCCCCATTTACGTACAATCCCACAAAACTCCATTTTGCCTCCCCTAGCTTTACTTTCACCTCCATCGCCCCTCTTTCCATTTCCGTTCCTATCTCCTTTCCCTCGTCCACCAGCTCCTTTCTTACGCCCGATACCATTCCCCCTTTTGCCCTTCCTCTTTGATGCTCCCTCTCCGCTGGTTGCATCCTCCAGACATATCCTTTAGGCAGCTTATATTTCAACCACTCCCACCCCCTTTCTTCTACCCACGTTTCCATTAGGAATATCGCATCCCATCTCTCTAAACCTTTATAGAAGTCTCCCTCCTTGTTCGTGAGCCCTGCTACGTTCCACCATACCACCTTGCACTTTTGGTCTCCCTCTCTCCTTTCCGATTTGTTTTTCCATTCTATCTTCCGCTGCCTCTGTCTTCCCCCGTCGCCGTTAACCCCGCTCCATCCCCCGCAACTTCCCACCTGCCTTTGGGCTCATGTTCTTCTTTCCTCTCCTTCCCTTTCCCGTCCTTTAACACCTGTTTCCTCTCGTCCCACTTCCACCATTGCTCATCTATTACCAACCCTCCATACCTCACTCTGACTACTTTCGCGCTTCTTCTTTCCTGCCCTGCAATTTCTTCTAGCCTTCGCCTCATGTCTCTCTCCGTCCATGTTAAGTTATCTTTGATTCTCTCTTTCCTACCCTTTAGTTTCCTCTTTTCCTCCATTACTTTCCTCTTCGTTTCTAAATCGCTTAACTTAACTACCATCATTTCCTGCTTCCCCCCTACCCACCTAGCTGATATTATCCCTTCTTCTATTCCTAAGCTTCTTAAAATTTCGTTTCCTATTTCCTTTGATGTCCCTGTGTTTTCTGTTACTCCCCTTATTAGCAGGTTCCTTCGCCTCTCCTCTCTCTCTCTTTCATTTCTTTCATCCACCCTATACTCCATTCTACGTTTGCGATTCTCTCCTCTACCTCTCCCTTCTACCCTTTATCTTCCCCTCTTCCTTTCCCTACCACCCCTAGCTCTATCTTCCTAATCCTATTTTCCATATCTTCCTTATTCTTCCTTTCACCTAAATTCCCACTCCTCCACTCTATTACTTATTTCGCTCATTTCTCCTCTCATTTGTACCTTCTCTTTTTCCCATTTTTAATCCCTTCTTTTCATTTCCTCCTTCAGCCCTTCTATCTCTTCCTTTAACCATAGCTCTTGTTCCTGTGCTCTCTTTCTAGCTTCCTCTCTGCTTTCGTGCATCTCCTTCCTTATGTCCCTTAGCATCCTTACTATCTCCCCTTCTTCTCTTTCTCTGTTACTTATTGGCGATCTTGCAATTTTTTTATTTTTTTCGAACCCACTCACTTCCTCTTCCACCATCTCTTCTTCTTCTCATCCCTTCCTTCCTTGACTTTTACTCCTGCGCTTTTCAGATCTGTTTTTGCTTTCGCATTTACGCTCTCATCCTCCTTTGCATCCATTGTCCCCCTCCTATTTAAACCCTATCTATTTACTCGCTCTTTCCCGCCGCTCGCTTTCTTACCTGTAACCCTATCTTATCGGCTTTTCCACCTGTCAATCCGCGCGATGTCGCTAGTTACGGATTCCTATTCGCGTTTACCCTTGACTACACCTGTCTGTGATCCACGTTTTCTACCTAACCCTACTTCACCTTTTTACCGACTTCGAAAAGGAGGAAGTGCTCAATTCGATCGCTATATATATATATATGTTTGTAGAAGGGCAGTTTCCAGGTCACACTTTTTTTTAACGTTATTGGTAAGTATTGGACCCCAGGAATCGAATTTCGTTGGAATTAATAGAAAACAATCAGTATTTTTCGAGATATTAGCATTCATGTACCGAACGGCAGTTTCCAGGACGTTTTTATACAGAAAGGCAGTTTCCAGGACTTTCATATATGTAAAGGCAGTTTCCAGGTCCCAACGTTTTGCTGTTATTAAAAAGTATTCAGCCGCAGGAATCAAATTCTATTTGAATTTTTGAAAAACGATTAGCATATCCCAAGATATAAACATTCGTATAAGAAACGGTAGTTTCCAGGACGTCTATTTTGTACAAAGGCAGTTTCCAGGACAGCCCTGGAACCCACCATTGTATATAATATGCGACTGGTGCATAGAAGGGCAGTTTCCAGGACGCGGAAAATATATGCTTAGAAATATTAGATAATTCGCAACCAACTTTTATAGTAGTATTTTAGCATTTGACCGTAAATAATTTGTTGCATTCGGTTCTTCAAACGCCTAACAAAGGAAATACTTATATAGCGGAATTAAATTTCACTAGTTCACAATAAAATATCCTGCCTAGCTAGGTGGTTAATTATACAATTTCAAAATGAGAACATCCCGATTTGAAATAAATAATTTTATATTACGAATATTTTCTACGTATATGGTATTTATTAAACATTTATCACATTTATCGTTAATTGCAATAGTCAGAAATATTTTTCATTGCAAGTATTTTATAAATTCATGTGGCAAAAAACCGCAATGCTGTCAGAAATACATTTTATTACTGCTGAGCAAATCTGAAATTCATTTTCGCTTGTATGTTTAAAACAATATACACTTGAAAGGGCATAATAAAGAAAAATGTTAACGAAACTTAAATTCTCGCCCTGTCCTAGAAAAGAGCTATCATACATAAAATTCGAACTAATAATTAAAAAATTCTATCAGCTATTCAGCGAATTGTCGCTGTACATCCTGTGCTCAGTACAGCTATGTTTCCGTTGCTATTCGCACAGCAAAAAAATGTTTCCTACATACATACTGCAGAATTTCGAGATCTTTAAAATGAGCTAGTGCTCATTACCATAGCACTAAAAATACAGAACTTGACAATTATGACGAAATATCAATTATATATTTATTGTATTTCAACTACGACCTGACGGGAACATTCAAAGTATCAGCGCCCAAATATTCGCTGAGACCTTCAAAATAAACTATCATACATAATATTCGGATAGCTTATTTTGAAGGTCTCGGCGAGTACTTGGGTGCTCATAGTTTGAATTTCCCCGTCATACCGTCCTTGACGGCCAATAAGCATTTAATTGTTAATGCGTCATAATTTTCAACTTCTCTATTTTCAACTCGATCGTAATAAACAATAGCTCGTTTTTAAGATCTCGAAATTCTGCTTCGTGTTTGTCTATAACATTTTTTTGCAGTGCAAATAGCAACGAAAATACAGCTTACGACGTATAGCAGAGAGCCGCGTCCCGTGAGCTAAAGCTGAAATGTTTTCAATCGTTATAACTTTTTAATTATTAACCCGAATATTATGCATTATAGCTTATTTTGAAGGTCTTGGCGAGTACTTGGGCGCTCATAGTTTGATTTTCCCCGTCATACAGTCGTTGACGGCCAATAAGCATTTAATTGTTAATGCGTCATAATTTTCAACTTCTTTATTTTCAACCCGATCGTAATAAACAATAGCTCGTTTTAAAGATCTCGAAATTCTACATCGTGTTTGTCTATAATATTTTTTTGCAGTGCAAATAGCAACGAAAATACAGCTTACGACGTATAGCAGAGAACCGCGTCCCGTGAGCCAAAGCCGAAATGCTTTCAATCGTTATAACTTTTTAATTATTAACCCGAATATTATGTATTATAGCTTATTTTAAGGTCTCGGCGAGTACGTGGGCGCTCATAGTTTGAATTTCCCCGTCATACCGTCGTTAACGGCCAATAAACATTTAATTGTTAATGCGTCATAATTTCCGAATTCTACATTTTCAACCCGATCGTGATGAATAATAGCTCATTTTAAAGATCTCGAAGTACTCCTTCGTACTTGTCTAGAACATCTTTTTGCATTGTAAATAGCAACGGAAATACAGCTGACAATGTACATCGGCAGACTACTTCGGGCGAGCAACATCTGAAAAGCTGTCGAACGTTATAACTTTTTAATTATTAACCCGACTATACTGTATTATAGCTTATTTTGAAGGTCTCGGCGAGTACTTGGGCGCTCATAGTTTGAATTTCCCCGTCATATCGTCGTTGACGGCCAATAAGCATTTAATTGTTAATGCGTCATAATTTTCAACTTCTTTATTTTCAACCCGATCGTAATAAACAATAGCTCGTTTTAAAGATCTCGAAGTACTCCTTCGTACTTGTCTAGAACATCTTTTTGCATTGTAAATAGCAACGGAAATACAGCTGACAATGTACATCGGCAGACTGCTTCGGGCGAGCAACATCTGAAAAGCTGTCGAACGTTATAACTTTTTAATTATTAACCCGACTATACTGTATTATAGCTTATTTTGAAGGTCTCGGCGAGTACTTGGGCGCTCATAGTTTGAATTTCCGCCTCATATCGTCGTTGACGGCCAATAAGCATTTAATTGTTAATGCGTCAAAATTTTCAACTTCTTTATTTTCAACCCGATCGTAATAAACAATAGCTCGTTTTAAAGATCTCGAAGTACTCCTTCGTACTTGTCTAGAACATCTTTTTGCATTGTAAATAGCAACGGAAATACAGCTGACAATGTACATCGGCAGACTGCTTCGGGCGAGCAACATCTGAAAAGCTGTCAAACGTTATAACTTTTTAATTATTAACCCGGCTATACTGTATTATAGCTTATTTTGAAGGTCTCGGCGAGTACTTGGGCGCTCATAGTTTGATTTTCCCCGTCATACAGTCGTTGACGGCCAATAAGCATTTAATTGTTAATGCGTCATAATTTTCAACTTCTTTATTTTCAACCCGATCGTAATAAACAATAGCTCGTTTTAAAGATCTCGAAATTCTACTTCGTGTTTGTCTATAACATTTTTTTGCAGTGCAAATAGCAACGAAAATACAGCTTACGACGTATACCAGAGAACCGCGTCCCGTGAGCCAAAGCCGAAATGCTTTCAATCGTTATAACTTTTTAATTATTAACCCGAATATTATGTATTATAGCTTATTTTGAAGGTCTCGGCGAGTACTTGGGCGCTCATAGTTTGAATTTCCCCGTCATACCGTCATTGACGGCCAATAAGCATTTAATTGTTAATGCGTCATAATTTTCAACTTCTTTATTTTCCACCCGATCCTAATAAACAATAGCTCGTTTTAAAGATCTCGAAATTCTGTTTCGTGTTTGTCTATAACATTTTTTTGCAGTGCAAATAGCAACGAAAATACAGCTTACGACGTATAGCAGAAAACCGCGTCTCGTGAGCCAAAGCTGAAATGTTTTCAATCGTTATAACTTTTTAATTATTAACCCGAATATTATGTATTATAGCTTATTTTGAAGGTCTCGGTGAGTACGTGGGCGCTCATAGTTTGAATTTCCCCGTCATACCGTCGTTGACGGCCAATAAGCATTTCATTGTTAATGCGTCATAATTTTCAACTTCTTTATTTTCCACCCGATCCTAATAAACAATAGCTCGTTTTAAAGATCTCGAAATTCTGTTTCGTGTTTGTCTATAACATTTTTTTGCAGTGCAAATAGCAACGAAAATACAGCTTACGACGTATAGCAGAAAACCGCGTCTCGTGAGCCAAAGCTGAAATGTTTTCAATCGTTATAACTTTTTAATTATTAACCCGAATATTATGTATTATAGCTTATTTTGAAGGTCTCGGTGAGTACGTGGGCGCTCATAGTTTGAATTTCCCCGTCATACCGTCGTTGACGGCCAATAAGCATTTAATTGTTAATGCGTCATAATTTTCAACTTCTTTATTTTCCACCCGATCCTAATAAACAATAGCCCGTTTTAAAGATCTCGAAATTCTGTTTCGTGTTTGTCTATAACATTTTTTTGCAGTGCAAATAGCAACGAAAATACAGCTTACGACGTATAGCAGAAAACCGCGTCTCGTGAGCCAAAGCTGAAATGTTTTCAATCGTTATAACTTTTTAATTATTAACCCGAATATTATGTATTATAGCTTATTTTGAAGGTCTCGGTGAGTACGTGGGCGCTCATAGTTTGAATTTCCCCGTCATACCGTCGTTGACGGCCAATAAGCATTTAATTGTTAATGCGTCATAATTTTCAACTTCTTTATTTTCCACCCGATCCTAATAAACAATAGCTCGTTTTAAAGATCTCGAAATTCTGTTTCGTGTTTGTCTATAACATTTTTTTGCAGTGCAAATAGCAACGAAAATACAGCTTACGACGTATAGCAGAAAACCGCGTCTCGTGAGCCAAAGCTGAAATGTTTTCAATCGTTATAACTTTTTAATTATTAACCCGAATATTATGTATTATAGCTTATTTTGAAGGTCTCGGTGAGTACGTGGGCGCTCATAGTTTGAATTTCCCCGTCATACCGTCGTTGACGGCCAATAAGCATTTAATTGTTAATGCGTCATAATTTTCAACTTCTTTATTTTCCACCCGATCCTAATAAACAATAGCTCGTTTTAAAGATCTCGAAATTCTGTTTCGTGTTTGTCTATAACATTTTTTTGCAGTGCAAATAGCAACGAAAATACAGCTTACGACGTATAGCAGAAAACCGCGTCTCGTGAGCCAAAGCTGAAATGTTTTCAATCGTTATAACTTTTTAATTATTAACCCGAATATTATGTATTATAGCTTATTTTGAAGGTCTCGGTGAGTACGTGGGCGCTCATAGTTTGAATTTCCCCGTCATACCGTCGTTGACGGCCAATAAGCATTTAATTGTTAATGCGTCATAATTTTCAACTTCTTTATTTTCCACCCGATCCTAATAAACAATAGCTCGTTTTAAATATCTCGAAATTCTACATTGTGTTTGTCTATAATATTTTTTTGCAGTGCAAATAGCAACGAAAATACAGCTTACGACGTATATTTCTTACAGCATTTTTTCCCACACGAATTTATAAAATACTTGCAATGAAAAATATTAGTGAATATAAAAATAACCACTTAGCTAGGCAGGACAGAATATTTTGTTACGCCAGAATATACCTGCAGAAATTAAAAGTATTTTATTGTGAACTAATAGAATTTAATTTCATTGTTTAAGTATTTTCTTTGTTAGGTGTTTGAAGAACGGAATGCATCAAATTAGTTACCTTCAAATACTAAAAAACTATTGTAAAATTTGGTCGCATATTATCTAAAATTTGTAGGCATATATTTTCCGTGTCCTGGAAACTGCCGTTCTGTGTACTAGTCGCATATCATGTGTAACGGTGGATTCCAGGACTGTCCTGGAAACTGCCTTTACATATAATGTGATATCTAGGTCGGACCTGGAAACTGCCACAAGTCCTGGAAACTGCCGCACTGCGTGTTGGCGGGACCTGGAATCTGCCCTTCTACGTACATATATATATATATTTTTTTTAATGTTTGTCCGGCGAGAACTCTGAGATGGATGGACCGATCTTGATGAAACCTTGTCTATCTTATAGAGGATGCTCACAGCTTGGTCCCAATATAAATTTTTCCGAAATTGTTCAACATTAACCATTGTTATTGCTTAAAAACCGAATTTCGCGCTGATTTCACATTTCTACTACAAATTTTGTTCATCCGGCGATATTTCCGAGATCGATGGACCGATCTTGATGAAACCTTGTCTATCTTATAGAGGATGCTCACAGCTTGGTCGCAATATAAATTTTTCCGAAATTGTTCAACATTAACCATTGTTATTGCTTAAAAACCGAATTTCGCGCTGATTTCACGTTTCTACTACAAATTTCGTTTGTCCGGCGGTATTTCCGAGATGGATGGACCGATCTTGATGAAACCATGTCTATCTTATAGAGGATGCTCACAGCTTGATCCCAATATAAATTTTGTCGAAATTGTTTAACATTAACCATTGTTATTGCTTAAAAACCGAATTTCGCGCTGATTTCACGTTTCTACTAGAAATTTCGTTCGTCCGGCGATATTTCCGAAATCGATGGACCGATCTTGATGAAACCATACCTATCTTATAGAGGATGCTCACAGCTTGGTCCCAATATAAATTTTGGCGAAATTGTTTAACATTAACCATTGTTATTGCTTAAAAACCGAATTTCGCGCTGATTTCACGTTTCTACTACAAATTTCGTTTGTCCGGCGATATTTCCGAGATGGATGGACTGATCGGGATGAAACCTCTTATATCTTATAGAGGATGCTCGCCCTTTGGCCCCAATATAAATGTGTCAAGAAATTCTTTAACATTAACAACTGATATTGCATAAACACCGAACTTTCCATTGTCGATTGGTAACTTATAAGGATAGTTCTCGCGGTACACCCTCTTGCATAAATTTCGGAATGTACAAACTTTTCTTTCTTCAACAAATTCGGCTACATTTCGTCGTCTATAAGGGCGATTCCACGCAAAGTGATCACACCTTTTGACACTTTGTCTTCGATTTTGATGAAATTTGGTGAACATGTAGTTCTTAATATACAACCACATTATCTGCACTTCGTTGGTAAAAATGTCAATTATTATGCAAGTTATTTGCATTGCAAAATTGGTGTAACTTTTTAAAAAAAAAATCATAACTCTGGAACGGTATGAGATATCGAGAAACGCGAAACGCAGTTTTACGCAGAAAAGATTGAATTTTCATTAAAAAAATATTTGAGGAACGTAGCAACCTTCTTAATTTATTTAAAAATTGTTCAAAAATTTTAATTGTTTATAATTCCGAAAACGCACTTTTGTCCGTTTTGGAAAAAATCATGCAGGTGCATTGAAGTCTCCTCTAAAAGCCCTGTGAATTTCAAGATGGTCAATTTAAAACTCTTTGAGATAAAATTCTTCATGGGATACCGGAACACGAGTTCAGCGCTCGGAGACCAGCGCGCGCCCGTGCGCCACGGATGCTTGCACACGGACCGCCGCTACCGATCACGGCCAACCGTCCTTTTCACCTACATAAAGGGCTAATCCTCGGGTACATGGTTGAATTATTCAATCTTTGCCTGAGTGGATGACTCTCGGTTAATACTTAACCACAAAATACTGAACACTGTTTCCTCTCTGTGTTATTCGGGTTTGAGACCGACCTGAGGCCACATTAAAAACTGTGATTGTGTACTCGTAGTACACAATATATGTAGATTGTTTACATCAAGAAGGAGAAAAAAATTATTTACTCGCGTAGGATTAGCCAAAAAAATTAACTCGACTCAATATTGAAACTTTGGAATTTGTCAGTCAATGAGAAGCGTTTCGTGTTTATTCGATTTTTACTAACTGGAATAAGTGCGTGAAATTTAAGAGTATCGGACAATGTTTTGGCTTTTGCATATCTTTTTTTGCATTATTAAAATCCACATTAGTGGAATAGCTAAACGAAACATTAGGAAAGTGAATTCTGGTCCAATCATACAATTGTAAGGATGTTCTTATTTGACTTTCTGTTACTCTTTGCAAGCTAGCTCGTGCTGCTGCTCTTTTTAACGATCCCCCTAATCCATCACATGGACCTTTTCCATGAGATGTCGCGAAAAAGTGCCATTCTGCTGGACAGTTGAAGTCCTCGGAATGCAAACATAAATTAAGAAAGTTCTTTTTATTTTTATATTAAGCAGCAGCGCCGTCAGAAAAATAATATACTTTATTAATCGCGGGATTGATATTTCTGAAAGTATCATAAAATTGACTTTGTTACAAATCGACTGCGGTAGTATTCTGGTGTAATATGTCCGAAATTGCAATGTAAGTAAAATGTTTTAACGTTTCTCCTACTCTGTAGTATGCAACGAAGGGGTGATTAGTCGCTTGATTATTATTCCAATGGAACCCAGGAACAGCATCTTGAATGACGAGCGCGTAATTTTCGGAAAAATCGCAAATAACTAATACTTCACCTTCCTTTAGGCTGTTTTTCAAGATTTGATAATACGCGCTGTGTTGTTTTGCTATGAAATCGTGTGGTAGTAACTTTTTTAATCCGCAAAGAAAATCTTCAGTAAATGAATCGGGAGAACATTTTTATAACTTCGGAAACCTAGGAGTGACCTAGGAAAAATTTCAAAAACAGACTCACGACCCTTTGATGCACCTACACAATTATTTTCAGTTCGGTATACGATAGGGTCTGTTGGATAATTGTAATCTGCCGATACTTCGTTCTGTAATTTAGACCGTAAACACAGAGAGGAAACAGTGTTCAGTACTTTATGGTTAAGTATTAACCGGGAGTCATCCACTCAGGCAAAGATTGAATAATTCAACCATGTACCCGAGGATTAGCCCTTTATGTAGGTGAAAAGGACTGTTGGCCGTGATCGGTAGCGGTGGTCCGTGTGCAAGCATCCGTGGTGCACGGGCGCGCGCTGGTCTCCGAGCGCCGAGCTCGTGTTCCGGTATCGCATGAAGAATTTTATCTCAAAGAGTTTTAAATTGACCATCTTGAAATTTACAGGGCTTTTAGAGGAGACTTCAGTGAACCTCCATGATTTTTTTCAAAACGGACAAAAGTGCGTTTTCGGAATTATAAACAATTAAAATTTTTGAACAATTTTTAAATAAATTAAGAAGGTTGCTACGTTCCTCAAATATTTTTTTAATGAAAATTCAATCTTTTCTGCGTAAAACTGCGTTTCGCGTTTCTCGATATCTCATACTGTTCCAGAGTTATGATTTTTTTAAAAAAAAGTTGCACCAATTTTGCAATTCAAATAACTTGCATAATAATTGACATTTTTACCAACGAAGTGCAGATAATGTGGTTGTATATTAAGGACTACATGTTCACCAAATTTCATCAAAATCGAAGACAAAGTGTCAAAAGGTGTGATCACTTTGCGTGGAATCGCCCATAACTGTTACACCAGTGCAACGATGAAATTCAAAATGAAATCGACCACGAACCATCAATTTATTGATTTCCTATACTAAAAAGCATTAAATAAAAAAAAATGTGACCGACTTCGAAAACTGACAGAGTTCCAGAGAGCTGAAAAGTAAAAAACAAGCAATACAAAAAATGCCCTGAAAAGTAAAAAATAACTTCTTATTGTCATGGATACAGAAATTTGCATTAAGCCTAAATATTCTGCAACTTTTCGGAGGCGGCGCAAATATAAGTAAAATATTACAAAAGTCACGAAATCCTCACACTCAAATCTGGAAATACTCGTGGTCTGTATGTACATATATATGTACAAATTGAAGGGGCGAAGTATACCCTATCGAATATGCTAATATTGTTAACATTAACTGGTCTGGTATTCGACAATTCCGAATAATTCCGACATCTCATAGGTGTAGGTTAATCTAGCAAATACGCATATACGTATAACAGACTGCAGCCAATAGAATTATCGTTACTCTCCTGTGTACCATTTTGTTTTCGGATAGAGATAGATCGAAAGAGAGAGAAATTGAGAGGCGGGAGGAAGAGTACGAAAGCAAGAGTGAGAAAGCACGGGTAAGAAAGAAAATACGGATAAGCGCGGGTAATACACACCAGTATTTGCCAGTAATATTTTACTTATATTTGCGTGTGCGCACTTCATTGCGAGGTAAGAAACCAATGAGAAACTAATTTAAATCTAACATTCACTTTACTACAATATAAAATCCTAAGAAATATTACATTTACAGTTCGATCACATATACTATATACTACACAGAAAAGCAGGTTCTCAATTCATCTCGAATATATTTCTTTCAAAGTTTTCCAGCAATATTACCAGAGCAAGTGCCTTGAATGAAGCGCGCACACGCCAAGTTTTTTTTATTATTGTTAATCGCTAATTTATTGTTGATTGCTAATGTGAGTTAACTCGTGATATCTTTGAATGAAAACTTGGCTTTCTTGTATGTTATTAGTTATATCTGAATTATAACTTGGCTTTCGTTTACCAATGATATCCATTTCTATTTTTGGTAATTTTTTAAATGATTTTGACAAGGTTGGTGGGTTAGGGAGCCGGGACGGCGGAGGGGGTGGGGGTGGGGGGCGGACTACCTGGCGTTTTTTCCATTTTAATGGTTTTGGGGGGATTTCAATTCTTTTTGTTAGTTAATGTTAGAAAGTGAGCGTGAAACGCGCTTCAAAATTCGCGGATTCGCATAACCGTACGCACTAACCGTTGCTACCTGTGTGTAGCCCCCGTACATCGCCTAGCACGAACACTCGTGGTCGATCGCTTAGAGCGTAAACACGCACGTGGGTTGAATCCTTTGTTACTTTAGATGTAATTGCAATAAATCGGTGAGAAACCAAAAGGCGACTATTAGGATTATTAAAAAACCCAACAGGTTATGGGCCCAGGGCGTAAGTAAAGAACGCTTAAAGATAAGAGTGCAAAATCTTAACTAGTCGCCTGAAAAGTGAAACTAACCACGTGTTCCGTGCCGCGAGTCGAGACAAAGAAACCGAAAATGAATATCGGAAAAGTAGAACAAATACAAAAACTAAACTCGGTGAATTACGACACTTGAAAGATATAAATGAGATGTGTACTTCGATATAATGAATTGTGGGGATACGTAAATGGAAATATAGTGAAACCCGAAGAAAATTCTGACGATTGGGTGACGAAGGACGAAAAAGCCCTGGATTCTATAATACTGAGCGTACTTCCAGATCAGTACAATTACGTAAAGAAAGCTACTACCTCTGCGGAAGCTTGGCAAGTATTAAAAGATAAATATGAATCGAAAAGTCCTATGCGACAAGTTGCTTTATTCAAACAGTTAAACCGTCTAACGAAAGCTACAAATCGAAGTATGATACAATTTATTAACGCTTTCATGAATATCGCAGAACAGCTAGGAGAATGCGACTTAAAATTACCAGATAATTTATTATCTGTATGGTTATTGACTTCATTGCCAAAGGAATATGAGACTCTGTGCGTCGCGATAGAATCCAGAGAAAAAATGCCATCGTTAGAAGAATTGAAAAATAAAATACTTGAAGAGGAATCAAGAAAGTCAGAGACCACCGGGGAGAGAGAAGAAATTGCAGATGAAGCACTGTTCACGAATAGAAAAGGTCCGCACAAGATCGGACAGCATCGGAACGCCATGAGAACAAATCAAGTACAAACTATCAAGGATGAAAAGAAATCAGACTTTAAATGTTTTACTTGTGGAAAAGGAGGACACATAGCGAAAAATTGTAAATCAAGATTAAAGTCGGGAAATAAGAAACCGCATGACGACGCTTTTACCGTCAGCGCACTGAATATCACTGGATGAAAAGACGGAATCTGGTGCTTAGACAGCGGAGCGGGCACTCACATGTGTTATGATGAAAAGAAATTTAATACTTTAAACCGAAATCAAAGATCCAAAATTTATATTGCTACACAAGACTATGTAGATTCACAAGGACAAGGAGAAATAAAATTAAACATGAAAATTGCCGGAATGCTGAAAGACGTCAAATTGCAAGAAGCAATGTACGTACCAAAATTGAAAAGCAATTTACTCTCAGTGTCAAGTATCACAAAAAATGGATATAGTGTCACTTTCAATGACAAGTATGCACTTGTACGACGCGAAAATGGATCAGTTGCAATGAAAGCGCGAATGCATGATGGTTTGTATATAGTGGAAGAAAAGAAAGTGCAATCAGCCTTCATGTCACGACAAAACAAAAAAAATTTGATGAAATGGCATCAGAGGATGGGCCATCTAAATTTCCAAGATGTGAAATTACTCAAAAGAAAGGAAATTGTAATTGGAATTGACGACAATTTTGAAAATGAGAAACCAGTGTGTGACGTATGTTTAAAAGCCAAAATTCACCAACTACCGTTTACGAAGTCAACGCGTAGAGAAATAGACGTTTTGGATCTCATACACACAGACATTTGTGGACCGTTTAAAACGCGTTCGTTAGGGGGAGCAAGTTATTTTGCAACCTTTATAGACGACAAAAGCAGGTATGTTGAAGTATCTTTCTTGAAGAACAAATCCGACATTCTTCAAGCATTTAAAGAATATAATCGTATCTACTAAAGAGAGACGATGGTCGTGGACGACCATCGTTTGAGAGAACTGGAAAGCGTCGTTTCGGTAGACCGCGAAAACCGTACCATGCAGCAAATTTCACTGAAAGTCAAGGCTGCAGGACGCCAAACACAATCAAGGAAGCGATGAGCTCTTCAGAAAAACACTTATGACTAAGAGCAATGGAATCAGAATTGAATAACCTAAACGAAAACAACACATGGAGTCTGGTAAGTAGACCGCCGAATAAAAAGGTTTTAAAAAGTAAATGGGTTTACAGACTAAAAAGGACTCAAGATGGAGAAATCGATAAGTTCAAAGCGAGACTTGTCCGTGGAGATCAACAAATTCCAGGAGAGGATTTTGATGAAACTTTTGCGCCAGTAGCAAGATTTGAAATGTTACGAGCTTTCTTAGCTATCTGCGTCGAAAAGGAAATGTTCGCTCATCACATGGACGTAGTTTCGGCATACACGCAGGCTGAACTAACGGAAGAACTGTACATGGTACAGCCGGAGATGTTTGTGAAAAAAGGGCAGGAAGACAAAGTATACAGACTAAACAAATCACTTTATGGTCTGAAGCAGGCAGGTCGAGAATGGTATACTAAACTAAACGGATATTTGATAAGTATAAATTTCGTCAAATCAGATATAAACCCTTGTATTTACGTGGAAAAGTCGAGCAAAGATGATACGATTATTATAATTTACGTAGACGATCTATTAATAGCTTCCTCGAACCCTGACAAATTAAAGATTACTAAAAATTTGTTGAAGCAAAAATTTAAAATGAGAGACTTAGGCGCGGTTACTAGCATATTAGGGATTCGTGTAAACAGGAAAACCAAAGAGGAGAGATAGAGTTAAATCAAAGCATCTACATAGAAGACTTACTTAGAAAGTATAATATGCAAAATTGTAAAACCACGAGCACACCTTTAGAAGCTAATGTAAATCAACAGATAAAAGATTTAAAGCCGCCGACTGAAAATTAATCAAAAGAGATGCAAAAAATGACGTATCGGGAATTAGTAGGTAGCCTATTGTACTTAGCGAACACCACTAGGCCAGATATAATGTATGCGACTAACTTTTTAAGCCGTTTTTGCGAAAAACCGAGAATTATATACTGGAAAATGGCAAAGCATGTACTCAGATACTTGCAAGGAACGCGTGATTATAGCATCAAGTATAGAAAAACAAACGAGTTACTACAAGCATACGTAGATTCTGATTGGGGAGGCGATCTCCAAGATAGGCATTCATGCTCAGGATTCGTAACTATATTGGCGGGAGGTCCAATAAGCTGGGCTACAAGAAAGCAAAAATGTGTTGCACTTTCCACGATGGAGTCTGAATATATAGCACTCTCAGAAGTGACCAAAGAGATAGTGTATCTACGAGGATTGATGAAACACATGAAACAATTTGGATTCATAGCGAAGGAAACACTTACGTTTTGTGATAATCAAAGCGCAATTTCCTTATGTATGAACAATACTCATCACGCCCGAAGCAAACATATAGATATAAGGTATCATTTTTCCAGAGAGGCTCAAGAATGTGGTTATATCAGAGTAGAATATAAGCCTACAAATGAAATGATAGCGGATATAATGACGAAGTCATTGTCGAAACTAAAGCATATAAAATGCATAGCCATTTGAAAAGTGTAATACTTCAACAATGTGACAAATAGGAGGAAGGTACAACTTATCTGTATAATGTAACATACGAAGCGTTGGTCTTAATTAGATGCAATTCAAGGGCATGCTATCTATTGGCAACTCATATGTATTTGCCCAACAAATTTGGAGTCCTTCGCTTAAATTATACATTCTCTCTTCATTCAACACATGTGAAAAGTGTACAACTCGTCAAATGTGTAGGCTAAGAACCACTTAAGTGACAGGTTTAAAATTTAATGAGCAAATACTGATTTCCCACGACTAGTATACCCCTAAATTAATAATGTTACGATGAGGCTCAGCACTTAATAAGTTCTATTAATTCTCTTATTCGATACATTTGTAGTGTCAAGTTTGACAAGGGCGTACCCAAGAACCACGTCAGTGACAGATTTCAAACCTGCTGAACAGATACATCATCCAAATACTACAAAAGTGAAAGATTTAATTAATACTTCAACAATGTGACAAGGACACATCTTGGCTGTATAATGTAACATACAAAGCATTGGACTTAATTATATGGAATTCAAAGGCATGCTATCTACTGGCAATTCATATTCGTCCAACAAATTTGGAGTCTTTCGCTTAAGTTTGTGAAGTGTGAAACTTGTTAAATGTGGAGCTAAGAACCACTTAAGCGACAGGTTTACAATTTGATGAGTAGATACTGATACTGACAAAACTTAGGAACATGCCGCCATTACCAATCAGTATTTGCTGAATATATTTCAGATCTTTGGCTTAAGTAATTCTCAAGCTACACATTTGACATGTTTAATATTTCAACAATATGACGAATAAGAGGAGGATGCAGCTTATCTGTATGATGTGTTACGTTCAGGAGTGAAGGCCGTAACAAATATAATATATGAAGCGTTGGACTTCATTATATGGAGTTCAAAGGCATGCAATCTACTGGAAATTCATATTCGTCTAACAAATTTGGAGTTCTTCGCTTAAATTATACATCCTCTCCTCATTCGACACATGTGAAAAGTGTGGAACTTGTCAAATGTATAGGCTAAGAACGACTTAAGCGACATGCTTCAAACTTGATGAGCATTACTAATTTTCCACGACTAGTATGCCCCTAAATTAATATTACAATTAGGCTCAACACTTAATAAGTTCTATTAATTCTCTTATTCAACACATTTGTAATGTCAAATTTGACAAGGGCGTACCCAAAAACCAGTTCAATTATACATGTCAAACTTGCTGAACAGATACATTATTCAAAACTACAGAAGTCAAAGATCTAAAGTTTACTAAGCAAATACTGATTACTAGTAAGGTTTGTAGTTCAGGAATCATTAACATGAAAGACCTGAAGTATCAATTGGTGAACAAATTGTTGCTTTTTCATTTAAGTGGGTCCTGGTTATGCACTTGGCAACTTTGGTAGTCTATAATTGTATTGAATAAGAGAATATTGCTTATCAGTGTTAGATTGAGTAGGGTCATAAAGCTGTAAGTTATGCCTGCAAGCTGTTACTTCTTCGGAAATCGAGGTGAAAGTCTTATATCGATCGAAAACCGCTATGCGTCGGGATAAGTAGCCTCGGCTTCTTGCGCTGTATAGCTATAGCTAACTACTTGGCGCGAGACTCTACCGAGTCTCCTGATAAAGTCGGACTATGTCACATAACCGCTAATACAAATAACCTGCCATGGCATAGCCGGCTTAACCAATGTGTCGGTAATGTAAACACGACACAGCCATATTATCTCCGCAACACTCAGCATTTCACAATGATGCCGTCTCGTATGCGAAAAGTAAAAGTTACATTTTTAGGAATAGTCAACAAAGAATCTTAATCCGTATTTGCCTTTTCCGCGAGTAAAATAAGCAGGTGAAATCCATATCTCTTGAACGATTGAACCGATTCGCTTGATTCTTGGCTCATTGTATTCAGAAAAATCAGCGAAAAAATACAAAATTCAGAAATAAATTCTTGGAGCTGTAACTTTTTCATAAATCGAGGTAAAAGTTTTACAGCAGCCGACAACCGCTACACTTCGGGATAAGTATCCTCGGTAGTCGCGCGCTGTATATATATAACTATTACTTGGCGCGAGACTCTTTTTTTTTTTTTTTTTTTGTAACCCAGGGGAAATCCTCATGGATCCCCCATGTCTGGGGACATATGCCGGACTCCTACCGGCTAAAACCCCTGGGGTGGCCTCTATGTCTTTTCTCAGGGGGCGGGTATTCGGCCGCTAGGCCATGTCTTCCGAACCCCCTGAGGACTTGGCGCGAGACTCTACCGAGTCTCCTGATACAATGCTATGTTTCTTGAATGCTTATAAAAACGCCAGTGGTAGTTTCTTCGGTAACTTGTACATGCCTCCTAATAACTTTTTTCTTTTCATATGTAAACCGGAGCAAATTTTCGAGGCTAAATTCAAAACGCTCGCGATCAAAGAAAAGATATTGGAAAGTTTGTTTAATGCATTCATGGAAATAGATTTCAACCTCCGTGTCCAGATTTCCCGTACCTATTCCTCTTGAAGCTATTTGGCAGGATGAGAATATTTTAGGAAGTCAAACGATTGAATAGTGAGCGTAAGGCATTGGATTTAGCTCGGCGACATAGGAAAAACAAAACATTGCGCAATGAGTAAAATGTTTCGTATGTACATTTATTGGTGTGTCTCTTGCATATTCGCATTATATTGCGCGTAACGCAAGTCATTGAGGCGGAACAGTGAGTTATAAATCACTGGGACGCGCAAAGTCGACTTGGCTCGTGGCTGCGAGTTCCGCTCCTTGCGGGACTTGTGTGCAAACGTGCCTCGAGCAATTATGTGCACCGCGAGTTCCAATTCGTTTGGAACTCGCAAAGCCGACTTGGCTCGTGGCGGTAATCTGTACTGCGAGTTCCGCTCTTTGCGGGACTTGCGTGCGAATGTGCCTCGAGCAATTATGTGCACCGCGAGTTCCAATTCGTTTGGAACTCGCAAAGTCGACTTGGCGCGTGGCGGTAATCTATACTGTGAGTTCCGTTCTTTGCGGGACTTGCGTGCAAACGTGCCTCGAGCAAGTATGTGAATTTTAATGCAGTCTCAAATTTGTAACACAAGGGTAAAAACGACTACTCAATAGCGTTATGAACAATATCAGAAATATGTGATACATGCAAGAGACACATTATGTCGAATGCGCGTTGAAACCTTTACCCATGACGCAACAAATTCAAACATGTGTCACACGACTATTCCGAATCAGCTGATTGTACGCAAAGTACCGAATTTTGCTGATTCGGAATAGTACTCTAAATTATCTGTACAAGACCTGTTTCAGAATCAAAAGGAATCCAGATACAAGGCGGATATAAATGAAGATTAAAATAAATAACATTTTTTATTTAATAAATCAATTCTGGCACCACGAAACATTGTGAATTATTTCATTTTCACCTATTCTCTCAAGTTACTTGTTAATAATCGACTTTTGAATTACAATTAGAATCGAGTATTATTTTTTGTATAGAATTGCAATCACTCGGATTGATAGTACAGTTTTCAAAGTATATGCTTCTACTTTTTTTAATGATTAAAAAAAGTAATATTACAGCACGAGAATCAAAGTGTATCGTAATCGCAATCGTAGATCCGGTAGTAGACGCGCGGAGCATTTGCATAGGTAAATCCGATATCGAGAGAAGGACACGATTGGGACGAGCGTTTGTTGGTTGTTGGACAATGACGACACCTTGCATCGTGGATAGAACGCAATGAAGTATGTATAATGCGTGTCTCGGTTCGATCAAGAATATTAGTCATTTTCAACCCGTAAGTTTTATAGCGGTTGGGGTTTATGTCTGGATAAGTCTCAAAGTGGCTTGGTCGGTAGCGTGACAGAGTTCTCAGCAGAAAGACTCGTGATCGGTTCCATCCCGGTGATATTATTTTTGTATGTTTCCGTGCATCTCTTTCTTTTCTTCAAGTTCAGGATCTATTTACTGGAAGAAAACTATTGAATTTGCTGATTGATTTCCTGATCAGGCTTACAAGATTTATTTTGCGATTCGGAGGAATCATGGACAGAAGACCGATGAAGCGTAGATAATAGCGTAGTAATTCTTAGGTAAAATTGAGCATGTATCTTTATTTAAATATGCCGTCTCTATTGCTGCGGATCATTACACAGACCGCGTATTCGATTTAATTACTGTAGCTTTGCCAACCCCTATTTTACGCCTTGGTATACTTGGCGATGTTTATCGCGATCATTGAGAAGGCGAGCGGAGGAAACGAGATATAAATCTATCCTTCTTCCTCGTTCCCGGTCGTACCTTTCTCCCTCGCGTGTAGCAGTGACAGCGAGAAAGCGTATCTTCATCTCTTTCCCCTAGCATTTCGGCCTTAGAAGGCGATGAGGGGAACCCAACTCTGTCTCCCCTTACGGCCTCCTCAACTCCTACTCTAATTCTGCCGTTGACTGCGAGAGACTATATCTCCGTCGCTCTCCCTGTCGACCTGAGGAGACCGTCAAGGGAAGCAAAAGTCGCTACCGCTCACGGCCTCCTAAGCTCCCACTCGCCGGTCGGCTTGCTTCCTCGGCAAGTGACTGCGACTGCGAGGCAACATATCACTTTCTCGCTCACTCGCTTGTCGGTCGGCCGAATCTGAGCGCACCCAAACCTTTATGCTGCTATGGGAGCCCCTTAACTACGAGCGACGGTGCCGACGTCTGGTGAGAGAAAGGTGACCTGCCCCCTAAGCAGTGAGGGCGGGTCACTCGCACGAAAACGGTCATGTGGTACAAGTGTCCCTACTGTATTATACTGTGCTGGTGGTCGGCGGACTCGTGCGAGCCCCTCTAGCGGGCGCGCCGCTCCTCCTCGAACCGCTTCTTCGCGGCGAACTTCGCCTCTTGCCGGTTCCACGGACGGGCGGCGTACCGGCAGTGGGCGGTATTGGCCCCTGCTGCTCCGCACCTCTTACAATAGTCCCGCCTAGGAAGCGGGCAGCGTGACTGCATATGCCCTGGGCTTCCGCAATTCCAGCATTTGTTTGCTGAATCCTCCATGATGGCGTGGAGGCGGTCAGGATCTCGGAAGTCTTCGGTCCGTACGCCGTATCTTCTCAGGGCCTCGTTCAGGAGGACGGTGTTGCCCGGTGCAGCCGGGGTAGGGGCCGGGATCGCCGCCTCTTGTCGAGACCAGGCCTCCCTCTATGCCTACCTGATATCGTCTAGCCGGTCGGCTAGTAGCCCCAACGGATTTATCTCCGGGGTTGCTCCACGTCTTTGGCCCCGACCGATTGGGGGCCTGGCCCTACTGACGGGCGCTGGGGCCGGTCTCGGGGCTAGCAGCCGGCTGCCCCGTGCCCGGACCCGTAGAGCCAGGCTCTCGTCTCTCAATAGATTTGTTGGTGCCATCCACAGCACCTCCTGCTCGTCCAGAGCCGTAACGAACGAATCGTCTGACGACGCCTCCATCTCGGACATCTAAAACGGGGATCCCACACACCAATAACACTCTATTCCTCCCTCTACATCACTTCAACACATTGACATTTACCCATTATAAATACTATCAGTAAAATTAATGAATTATTCTCGAGTCTCGCTCGAAAGCTGGGCTCGAGAATAATGATACAGGATTTGTATGATAATCGAAAGACTTTAACTGGACTTGAACTAGAACGCAAATTTCAGGGACTGAAGTTCCCACTCTTATTTCTCTCCCCGATACTTCGGCTCGGGAGATTCGAAGCCTACCCTTCTCTAATACCACAAAACTGAGCACCAGGCATCGAGGATGCCACACAAAATCTCAAAAACCACAAAGAGAACGGCCTCATGGAATCTCCCGAGACGGCATAACGTGTGCTTCAGCTAGATCAGATAACAAGGAGAGCACGTGGGTCGACACGAGTAAACAAGCCAGTAATGCTAGAAATTGATTGTTTTATTCGGCGAGAAAGATCAGTAAGTCTGGTCCGAGCCGTTCTTTGGCGGTCTCGAACGAGGCACGTGGTTTCAAGTTAACATGGGCCGAACAGTACAATTCGATGAACGCTAGCTACGCAATTAACCCGCGCTAATAATTAGAGAGTTGACGCTAATCTGAACTCTAGGCGGGTTGACTAGATGTGACTCTTGGCTGACTCGATCAGCCTACAGGAAGATCCCAGTTTTCTAGAGAAGTTATTACAAATAGATTCAAGACGCGATCGAAGCGTGGAAACTTGCAGTCGACGCTAGCGAGAGACCCGAAGGGTTAAGAAGCATCGAATTTCTAGCTTGAGATCCGACAGCAACGTCGGTCCCTTACAAGGGCTAGATTGACGGATTTGCTCGCTTACTGCTAGTCTGATTACGGTAATCCGGTCGCTAGTACAGGGGTAGGACGATCGCCCTTGGTTCGTTCAGTCCTTCTTCCTTCCTTCCTTCCCAATCTCGTTTCGCTAATCGCTAGTCGCTAGTTCGTTTGGGTACGCCTATCCGCTCGGTAGTCAGCACAAAAGTGTCGCGAGTTTCGCGATTTCGGTAACGTTCGCCTAGGGGCCTTTGTCCCCGAAACCGGTCTATGATTGGTCGCCGGGTCCTACCGCGCGCTCAGGGCTCGCAGTGCCCTCGGACGGACGGTGCCAGGGCCGTGCGCCCAGCCGTGCACCAACCCTGCTCCGTCGGGTCGAGAGTTTCTCGTCCTCCCACGTTGCTGGGTGTCTTGGGGTCGCTTGTCTCACCACCCAGTGATCTCCCTCCCTGACCAGTCGTTGGCGATCCTTTTGGAGACTGCTGACCCCGTAATGTCCGTCCCGGTCAAGCCGAGTCCTGATTGCTGGTGGATTGGGTGACTCCGGGTGCTTTGGGTGATGGTTGTCCCTGGGCTTGCTTGGCGCTAGTTGGCTCAGGCGAAAGTTACGCACGTTAATGTTTGCTCTTGGACCTTTCTCGATCTCTATTGGAGACGTGCGCATTTCTGATCGATCGCGGCGCTAATTTCAAAGGAGGAAGAAGTTGCTTCGCTGTGTCTTGTGACTTACGTCACACGTAACGCCACGACTCTCCCCACACACCAAGAAGGACCGAAGGTCCGCCAGCACATTTTACATAAGTGTCGGTTCGTTCGCGAATCTCTTATGGGGGGAGTTGGCCCGTGGCTCAAGCCCCGAGTAACATCACAACTCTCCCCTGCCAACAAAAAGGACCGAAGGTCCGATCGTGAACAAAACCGTTCCTTAATTCGCTGCGTCTCCAATAAAGTATTTCAATGTACAACACAACATAAATAACTCAAAGAAAACCGATGACCTACCGGTGTTTAATGCAAGACATTAAATTTGGCGATAATAAATGTTGACTGCAAGTTCCTTCCCATTATTTTATCTATCTGGATCTTCCTGTAGACTGGATTAATTCTACAGTTTCGCTTCGCTAAGTCGGGGTCGCTAATTTCCTTTACGCTCTCTTCTGCGATAATTATGTGGATGCTGCGATACTCTTAGGGCCCCTCTCCTTCGAACTGTCTCCTTCGTTGTTCTTTTGCACGCCTGAAATGCTGGTAATCGGGGACTAGGAGCTAGTGAGGGTAAATTAGTTGGCTGCATGTCTATGTGGACAAAAGTGTCTTCCTTTTATTAACTATTACTTCGATGTGACTCCTTATTGCGCTGTTCGTTAATTCACGATAGCAAAGCAAAAAAAACGAAAACCAGAATGGGATATGAACAGAAAATGGAATTCCTTTTTCGCTATGGGGTTACATAAATCTTCCGCGCCTTTGGCGCTAGTAAGTTCGTAGTGCTCCTTTTCTTTGATGGATTTGGTAACAGCACCATAATGTTCCTCGCTAGTCGCTAGTGTTCCGCCTGTGCTGTTCCAGTGGGTCTACTTTTGAATTCCTATTGATATCCGGGTTTTTTCGTGTTGGTCTCGTTTGGCTCTCCAGAGGGTTTGGCAATTTGGACACGTTTTCATGGTGCGTCCTTTGGCACCACAGTGGCGGCAGAAGAGTCTTTTAGGTGCTGGGCACTCGGTGTATCGGTGGCCACCTTCTCCGCAATTCCAACATTGTTCCTCGGTACTGTAGGGGTCGTCCCGCGAGGACCGGAATTCGACCGGGTGCTGGCTTCTTCGTGGTCGCTGGTCTTTTGGTGGTATCACTAGATTTTCTCGTCCCTCTGGTTCGTCGTTGGTCGTGACTACCCTTACTGGTGCAGCGACTGTGGTCGCTAGTGGTCCCCCACCGTGGTTGGGCGCTAGTAGATTGTCTGGTGGAGTGGCGGCTTGTGTGTCCGTCAGTGTCTGTATTTCCTTACGGGGCGCTAGTAGGATGGCTGGTGACATTAGTAAGTGTCCCGAGCCGGGTTTGCGTAGGTGTGGGGGTTTTCCTCCACCCAAGATTTCTTGGGGTTTCGCTATTTCCCCCGTGCCCCAGCGGTACGCTAACTCGGTAGCGCTAATAGTGGCAGTCGTAGGCTGCCAGTAGAAGTGCTGGTTGAGTGCTGGTGTTGGGTCCACTTCCCACCTGCGGTCTTTAGGTTCCGATGTCGATGGGTACATGACTTTATCTTCTCCCGTCTGTGTACCTTGGTCTATGGTTAATGGCGGTGGCGGTCGCTCCTCATCTAATTTGGCCAGGATGCCTATTGACCGGGTTAGCTTCGGGAAGGTCGGCTCGGGTAGTAAGAAGGCGCAAGTTTGGGACCCTGCACAGTGGGCTCAAACGTTGAAAACGCGGACATTGGCATTAAATTGTACTTTATTGTAACAAGAACGTATTTATCGGTGTTCTTTGGGTAATTTATCATATATGTTGTATGATTTTGATGTTATGCTTTCATTTTGATATTATAACTGTTGTCTCTAGCCTATGACCTACCATATAATGGCATTATTATCTGATGCATAAAGTGGATGATTTTTTATCTCAAAAACTTCAACAGATTTGTGAGATATTATTGATGGGGAAGTGCTCGGTAGACAAAAATGGTTTATTTGGATGATATCGCCTCCTCGTTCACTCGTGAACGACACCGTCCACGTCCAGACGCAGTCTGCCCTTTTGTCGTTCGTCCAGAATCTTCTGCGCTCGCCGCGATGTTCAATTCTTTTTCACATATACATACACACACGCTCTGCACATACGGTTTCTCTCTTTCTCCTCAGTCGCTTTCTTACTATCTCTCCCTCACTCACTCACTCATCCTTCTCGCTCGCTTCATGATTGATATTTTGCTCCTATACTCGGCCGTCCTGCTCGAACATATGCCCTCATATGTCCTTCTCTTCGTCTTCGCTGGAAGATTGCTCGCTTGCCTCGTTGATCCACATCTTCATGTGATCTGCTGCTGTGGATGTCTGCAACGGACCTTCTTGATCGCCAACCTTTAGCACCACGTATCGATCGTTACGTAGAACTCTTATTATTTGGTACGAACCAGAATATTTATTTGCGTATTTTAATCCTGGCGCTTGCTGCGTTCGTTCAATGGCCACGAGATCGTTCTCACGGTATCGATGGGCCTTCTTACGATTCCTATTATAACTCTTCGCATTTTCCTGCTGCAACTTCATTACTTTTTCTCGGGTGCGTTCTCGGATTTCGTTACGCCCTTCCTCCAAAGCTGCTACTCACTCCGCTTCGACTAGTTCGCCAATTTCAGGACATTCCTTCTGCCGCATTTGAACACCGAATAATATTTTAAACGGCGATGCTCCTGTGCTTCGGCATGGCACTGTATTTAAACATCTCTGGGCAGCTCGTACATATTTATACCACTTTGGTGGCTTAGGTGCTGCTAACTTCGTAATTATTGGTATCAGAGTCGTATTTACCCTTTCCACCTGTCCATTTCCCCTTGACACTCCGGTGGTAATTAAAGCGTGCTGGATTCCGTCCTTTTTGCAATAATCCTCAAACTCCTGCGACGTAAATGCAGTACCGCGGTCAGAAACGATTCGGCTCGGATTTCCAAATATTGCTGCTTGATTCTGCAAGTGCGTCACAACTTCAGCTGTTCCAGTGGAACGTGTAGGGTATAGCCAAACAAATTTGGAAAAAGCGTCGATGACCACCAGTATGTGACGGTACCGCTTTTGTGTTGACGCCAACGGACCCAAGTGGTCGATGTGATAAGTTTCTAAAGGGACGCCGCCCTTATCAATCGGATTCAGGAATTCTTCCTGTTTTCTAAGCTTCCTTTCAGCTAAGATGCAGCTTACGCAATTGCGCACAATTTTTTCGACTTTAGTACGCATTTTCGGGAACCAATAGTCTCGTTTAAGCAAAGCCTCGGTTTTCGCAATTGAGAAATGCCCATTCTCATGCACGCATCTCGCGATTTGTCCTCTCATTGATTTAGGCACCACTAGACGCACTTCACCACTATCGTCTTTGAACAATAACCCGCACTTCACCACATATCCGTCGCATGCGCCTTTCTCCAATAATTCGAGAATTCTTTTCAGATTGATATCATCACGTTGCGCTTTACCAATTCTCACATTCAAACTTTCTTCGCTCTCATCCACAACCAAACATTTCGGTAACGGACTACGGCTTAACGCGTCTACGTGTAACATATTTTTTCCTGGTCGATACTTAATTACATACTGAAATTCTTCCAATAACACTGCCCAACGCGCAACTCGTACACATAAGTCTCTTTTTACCGACTTCGAAAAGGAGGAGGTACTCAATTCGACCGCTATATTTTTTTTTTTTTTTTTTTTTTTTTAATGTTTGTCCGGCGAGAACTCTGAGATGGGTGGACCGATCGGGATGAAACCATACCTATCTTATAGAGGATGCTCACAGTTTGGTCCCATTATAAATTTTTTCGAAATTGTTTAACGCTAACCATTGTTATTGCATAAAAACCGAATTTTTCGCTGATTTCGCGTTTCTACTACAAATTTCGTTTGTCCGGCGATATTTCCGAGATGGATGGACCGATCTTGATGAAACCATACCTATCTTATAGAGGATGCTCACAGCTTGGTCCCAATATAAATTTTGTCGAAATTGTTTAACATTAACCATTGTTATTGCTTAAAAACCGAATTTCGCGCTGATTTCACGTTTCTATTACAAATTGCGTTTGTCCGGCGATATTTCCGAGATGGATGGACCGATCTTGATGAAACCTTGCCTATCTTATAGAGGATGCTCACGGCTTGGTCCCAATGTAAATTTTGTCGAAATTGTTTAACATTAACCATTGTTATTGCTTAAAAACCGAATTTCGCGCTGATTTCACGTTTCTACTACAAATTGCGTTTGTCCGGCGATATTTCCGAGATGGATGGACCGATCTTGATGAAACCTTGCCTATCTTATAGAGGATGCTCACGGCTTGGTCCCAATGTAAATTTTGTCGAAATTGTTTAACATTAACCATTGTTATTGCTTAAAAACCAAATTTCGCGCTGATTTCACATTTCTACTACAAGTTTCGTTTGTCCGGCGATATTTCCGAGATGAGTGGACCGATCTTGATGAAACCTTGCCTATCTTATAGAGGATGCTCACGGGTTGGTCCGAATGTAAATTTTGTCGAAATTGTTTAACATTAACCATTGTTATTGCTTAAAAACCAAATTTCGCGCTGATTTCACATTTCTACTACAAGTTTCGTTTGTCCGGCGATATTTCCGAGATGAGTGGACCGATCTTGATGAAACCTTGCCTATCTTATAGAGGATGCTCACGGGTTGGTCCCAATGTAAATTTTGTCGAAATTGTTTAACGCTAACAATTGTTATTGCATAAAAACCGAACTTTCGATTGTCCGGCGATAGCTTTGGGATCGCTTGTGCGATAAGGATGAAACTTTGAGTAACTTATAAGGGAAGTTCTCGCGGTACACCCTCTTGCATAAATTTCGGAATGTACAAGCTTTTCTTTCTTCAACAAATTCGGCTACATTTCTTCGTCTATAACTTTTACACCAGTGCAACGATGAAATTCAAAATGAAATCGACCACGAACCATCAATTTATTGATTTCCTATACTAAAAAGCATTAAATAAAAAAAAATATTTAAAAAAAAATGTGACCGACTTCGAAAACTGACAGAATTCCAGAGAGCTGAAAACTAAAAGAGCTGAAAAGTAAAAAACAAGCAACACAAAAAATGCCCTGAAAAGTAAAAAATAACTTCTGGTTGTCATGGATACAGAAATTTGCATTAAGCCTAAATATTCTGCAACTTTTCGGAGGCGGCGCAAATATAAGTAAAATATTACAAACATCACGAAATCCTCACACTCATATCTGAAAATACTCGTGGTCTCTATGTACATATATATCTACAAATTGAAGGGGCGAAGTATACCCTATCGAATATGCTAATATTGTTAACATTAACTGGTCTGGTATTCGACAATTCCGAACAATTCCGACATCTCATAAGTGTAGGTTAATCTAGCAAATACGCATATACATATAACAGACTGCAGGCAATAGAACTATCGTTACTCTCCTGTGTACCATTTTGTCTTCGTCAATCATTAAAGTCATCCTGTGGTTGGACAGGTAGATATATAAGGATAGAGATAGATCGAAAGAGAGAGAGAGAGAGCGATTGAGAGGCGGGAGGAAGAGTACGAAAGCAAGAGTGAGTAAGCACGAAAGATAGATTTTCTAAGAAAGAAAATGCGGATAAGTGCGGGTAACACACACGATTGCCAGTAATATTTTACTTATATTTGCGCCGCCTCCTAAAAGTTGCAGAATATTTAGGCTTAATGCAAATTTCTGTATCCATGACAACCAGAAATTATTTTTTACTTTTCAGGGCATTTTTTGTGTTGCTTGTTTTTTATGTTCATTGTCATCGAGAACGCTTGGCAATCGGTTACAATCTTGAACGGTATGCCTAATAAGTATACTCTGAATGTTTTCAACGCTTTCACAATCGCTAGGACTTCAAGTTCATAACCGATATATTTAGTCTCCGCGCTCGATGGTTTTCCGCTCGCGTACTGTAAAGGGTGAAATTTATTTTCAGATTCGTCTCTTTGCATCAAGATCGCTCCGTAACCATACATGGAAGCATCGGTATGCAGCTCCGTCTCGACTCCTACTTTATATAATTTTAATATTGGTTTGTTGCTGAGTAAATACTTCAGCTGGTTGACTGCACTCCTTTCTGTTTCACCGAATTCAAACTTGACATCCGACTTCAACAGATTCGTGAATGGCCGCGCAAAGAGAGAATAGTTTCGGATAAATCTCCTCAAATATCCGGTTAGCCCTAATAAACTTTGTAGCTCTCTTACGTTAACGGGATAAGGAAACCTCATGACAGCTTCCGTTTTGTTTGCTGACGACCAAATTTTGCCTCCTTCAATTTGATAACCCAAAAATTCTATTTTCGTCTGTAGGAATTTGCACTTGTGCCAGTTAATTGACAAAGCGAACTGCTCCGCCACGCGTAGGACCTCACCAAGATATTTCAGTCCACTCTCAAGGTCGTTAGATAAAATTACTAAGTCGTCCATATATGCAAGAACAATGTTACGCTGGATCAATTCTTTAAAAACCGTGTTTATAAATTTCTGGAACACCGCGGGGGAGTTACACAGTCCGAAAGGTGCGTACAAGAATTCGTATTGCCCGTTTGGGACTATAAACGAGGTGTATTTTCTACTTCCCGGCTCTATAGGAACGTGGAAAAAGCGGTTCTTTAAATGTAGCGTACTGAAAGTATTCGCGTCCTGCAGCGCATCTATTACGTCATCGATTAAAGAAAGGGGGTATCTATCCTTAATGATCTTCTTGTTCAGTTTTCTATAATCTACACAGAGTCTCGTGTCGCCATTCTTTTTACTTACTAATACGACAGGACTCGCGTAGTCGGATAACGACGGCTGAATAATACCAGTGGTCAACCAACTTTGTATGTGCTCATCAACTTCCTTCTTTTCCGACGGTGATAGGCGTCTCGCACGCTGGTACACCGGTTCCTCGTCTTTTAGTAATAAGCTCATTTTTACAGGAGCCTCGTGTTGCTTTACCGGATTATAATCATCGATCATCGCGCCGACGGTACTTCTAGATTCGGCTGACTTGATATGTGACAAATCGATCTCGTTTACCTCGGTTATACAGTTTATTCCAAATACCTCCGGTACATCTAAAACCGTCCAAAAACATTAAAATGTAAGAAAATGCGCCAAGTAGCAGTTGGATTTCCCCACAAAAATATAACAAATATAATATATAATGAAATATAAAAAAAAAAATAGATATCATACAAGAAAGCCAAGCTTTCATTCAAAGATACTTCGATTTAACTCGCATTAGCAATTAACAATAAATTAACAATAAAGTACCAATTAACAATACAAAAAATCTTGGCGTGTGCGCGCTTCATTGCGAGGTAAAAAGGCAATGGAAGACTGATTTAACACTAGAACTACCGATGATTGTTATGCTGTTATAACGAACCATGTAAAAAAAAGTAATTTCGACTCGTTCGGTAGTACTGGTGTTGAACCTAACACTGACTTTACTACAATATGAGTAAATCCTAATAAATCTTTCATTTTCAATCATATATACTATATACAGCGGCCTTGTTATCCCATTTTTGCCTCCAACATAACTGACAAGGAGATCATTTTCCTCGATATTGATAAGAAGGAGGTTCTCAGTTCATCGCGTATATGTTTCTTTAAAAGCTTTTTAGTAATATTACCGGAGCAAGTGCCTCGAATGAAGTGCGCACACGCCAAGATTTTTTGTATTGTTAATCGGTAATTTATTGTTAATTGCTAATGCGACTTAAATCGAGGTATCTTTGAATGAAAGCTTGGCTTTCTTGTATGATATCTATTTTTTTTGGTTATATTTCATTATATATTATATTTGTTATATTTTTGTGGCGAAATCCAACTGCTACTTGGCGCATTTTCTTACACTTTAATGTTTTTGGACGGATTTCATGTCTTTTTGTTAGTTAATGCTTAACAATAAAGACAATAAAAATTCTAAGTATTTATCAATGGTTTAATTAATAAATATAAAAGTAAAATTTTATTAAAATGTCAAGTGCCATTTCTGTTCAAATATGCACCATCACCTATGTGCATGTTTATGTAATAATGTAACTTTAATGTTACAATGTATTTATAACTTAATCATGCACATAGGAGGAGATCTAAGAAATTGAGCTGAATGTGAGAATATAGATTCCTCAGATAATATACTTTGCACTTGACAAATTCACATTAGCAAAAGAAAAATTACCAATAGCTAGGATGCATTTAAATTGCAAATTAGATAAGCTATACCCTCATACGCACTCTAACATTGGTGTATCTTAACAGCCAAATGCGTAGCTCAGGGAGCGCATAATCTAATGTAATAAAATTTGTTAAATAAGTACTGATTATCAATAGATAGTATATCGCTCAATGACACATGATTGATAATTATTGCTTGCTTAATTCATTTTATTCTTTAGCTGAAGTGTTCCTTGAGCGATGAACTTGACAGTCATGATCATGATACAACTAAATTAGATTGCCTATGAGCACTCTGCTTGGTTTATATATTATAATTCTAAAGCGTTAAATCAAATAATGATTCAGAGTAGCAAAAGAGAGATTCCCAATAGCTATAATATATTGAAATGTTAAGTGATTGGACTTAACACTTTACAAATTATTCCTGACTGTCAAATACCTAGCTGACAGAGCGCAAACCTAAAGTACTGAAATTAGTTTGAGCAAGTACTGATTATTAATACCGAGCATTCCCTTGAACTGTAAATAAATAATTGCTAATATTGCTTTAAAGATAAATATGCTAGACTCTTGACAATTTTAATTATTGGAAATCAGCACTCGTTCACCAAACACATTTGACACTTCATAATTCTTAATAATGACAAGATTACAGGGACAGGGGCAAGGACACTATACTCTTTTATTAACTAAATAAAAGCATGGAATCTGGAAAAAAAAATAATAAAATTGGACTGTGTCACATAACCATTATGACACATAACCAGCCATGGCATAACTGGCTTAACCAATGTGTCGGTATGACACAGATTACAGATTATAGATCGGTAACGTAAATACGATATTCCCGTTTGCTGCCATCTCGTATGAGAAAAGTGAAAACCACATTTTTAGGAATTAGTTCCCCTGATGAATCTTAATTTGTCTTGCCGTTTTCACGAGAAGAATAAGCAGGAGAAATCTATATCTCTTGAACGACTGAACCGATTCGCTTGATTCTTAGCTCATTCGATTCAGAAAAATCAACGAAAAAATAAAAAATTCAGAAATAAATCCTTGGAGCTGTACCTTTTCCATAAATCGAGGTGAAAGATTTATAGCGGACGAAAACCGCTACACTTCGGGATAAGTATCCTCGGTAGTCGCACGTTGTACTATATACATATATAACTACTACTTGGCGCGAGACTCTACCGAGTCTCCTGATTGTCGGTTTCCATCGGTCGGTTATAGATCGTTATTTTACCACCTTCGACAAGCAAGTTCACCGTATTTAAGAAATCTGTACCTATCAGCAACTTATGGAGCATCAGTGTGTCCGAAACGACACAGATCGTAATCGGGTATTGCGCATCGTCTATTTCGATTCTCGTCTGAAACTCGCCTAATGTTTTATTATTGTCCGATCCGACTCCGCGAAACCTAATTTCGTTTTCCGTTAGCTTCGGCGATCCTAATTTTATATATTGCTCCGCGGACATAAGCGAAATATCGTTCCCTGTATCGACTAGCGCCGCGATCCTCTTATTGTTAACTGTTACATCTTTATAATATTTACCTCGTGTAGATCGGGAAACGACGTACGCCTTTCTAACTTCGATATTCTTTTTAGGGCACTTCGCCGCGATATGCCCGAACTCTCGGCATTCATAGCATTTAGTGTCCTTCTGTTTGTGTGGGCAGCTTACCCCTAAGTGTCCGTCGCGCCGCAATTATAGCACCGTTTTACTTCCTTCGACTGTTCGTTCGTCTTCTGCTTTCCGCCGTGTTGAAATCTCTCCGGCCGCGAAGTCTTCGGATGCTGGGGATGAGATCCGGCCGGCTGTGGTCTCCCTCGTAGCGACACCTGCTCACACGCCTTGAGTACAGCTTCCTTCGTGTCGGGACGATGCACTAGTGCCTGGTCGCGGAACTGCTGATCTGAAATTCCGTCAATGATATAATCAATCAACTCGTCCTCGTCTATTGAGATACGATTGGCCAAAATAACCTTTTCATGAAAATAGTCACAAAATGTTTCTTCGCATTTCCACTTCCGGTCTTGAAATTGGGTTCTCAAGATCTTTTTGCTGGTGCGATGATAAAACATTATTCTTAATTCGCCCAAGAGATCGTTCACGCTCATTTGTAAATATTCTCTCTTCGATCGGAACCATTCGAGCGATCTTCCCTTTAGTCGCTGCACCATCATTACTTTTGCTTGATCATCCGCCAGTCTATATGTGTCTCGCAAGTATTTTACTTGATCTTCCCACAACACAAATGCTTCTGGTGTTCCATCGAAATAGTCTAGTAGCTCGATGACTGCTTTGATCGGCAACTGCTGCGACACCACTGACACTGTTCGCTGACCTCGGCGTTCGTCGTCGCCATTATTGATCGGCTTTTCGTTATGTCCCATAGCCTGCATTTGTCTCCTCATCAATGTGAGCTCTCGCTGGGCTACCGCCTTCTCCCTACGGCAGACTTCCATTTCCCGTCGCATGGCTTCGATACTGGTCGCGGCCGCCATTGGAACGCTATCCACTGTTTCCGTCTCAGGGGTTTCCTATCTCTACTGCATGAGCTTGTCCGCCTTGTATAAAGCTCATCCAGTTTCCAGATGGATCTGCTTCCACCAGTCTTTTAAATAAGTCAGTTTTAGGGCCTGCTATGGAAAGCCCTAGCGCACGCAATGCTTCCTTCAAGTCCGCGACTACAAAGTCGTTTACGCTCTTCTGTTGGACACTCATTGTTGCTTCTCAACAGCACAAATTTCACGTTCGTCTTAATTGTTCTTCTACGTCGTCACTAATCACCGTAACTTCAACTCTACGCACTTTGTACTTCGTACTATTTTCTCTGCCAACGCAATTCACCTTCGTAGAATCCCACGTCGCCGCACTTCGTATTCGCGTTAATCCCGGACGAGTCCCCAAATTGTGGGATATTATTGATGGCGAAGTGCTCGGTAGACAAAAATGGTTTATTTGGATGATATCGTCTCCTAGTTCACTCGTGAACGACACCGTCCACGTCCAGACACAGTCTGCCCTTTTGTCGTTCGTCCAGAATCTTCCACACTCGCCGCGATGTTCAATTCTTTTTCACATATACATACACACACGCTCTGCACATACGGTTTCTCTCTCTCTCTCCTCAGTCGCTTTCTTACTATCTCTCCCTCACTCAATCGCTCTTACTCACTCACTCACTCATCCTTCTCGCTCGCTTCATGATTGATATTTTGCTCCTACAGATTTCACATACAGACATAGGTGAAAATATTCGTCAAACCTTCTACTTTAACGCCCTGAAACGAGATGGTGCGTTTTTTTGCAATTTTGGAAATGCCAGCACATTTAGTCGACCACTACATTAATGGGACAATCCACATAGGAAATCGATGTTGGAAATAAGCACGAACGTCTGTTAAAACGCAACTTCTGCTTTCACAGTACCAAAGCACGAGTTCTAAGAAGAGTTTCTACATAAGTCTAATCTGGAAATTGTCGTGATAAGTTTATCAAAATCGCTAATGAATAAGGAAATGTTATAACGGTATATTATCTGATGCATAAAATGGATGATTTTTTATCTCAGAAACTTCAACAGATTTCACATAACAGACATAGGTCAAAATATTCGTCAAACCTTCTACTTTAACGCCTTGAAACCAGATGATGCGTTTTATTGTGATTTTGGAAATGCCAGCACATTTTGTCGACCACTACATTAATGGGACAATCCACATAGGATATCGATGTTGGAAATCAGCACGAACGTCTGTTAAAATGTAATAAAACGGAACTTCTACTTTCATAATATCAAACTACCAGTTCTGAAGAAAATTTTACACAAGCCCAATCCGAAAACTGTCGCAGTAATTTTCCTAAAGTCGCTGAAGAATAATGAGATCGTGTATCAAAATAATATCTAGTGAATAAAATAGGTAATATTTTCGCCACGTATTCACTATGTTATTCATGCATTGCACATAGGTAAAAATGGTAGTCAAGTGGACCAATTTAACTACATGAACGGGACAACCAATATACAATTGCAATGGTTGAAATAGGTGTGGTCAGAGTCATGAAATGCAAACAAATGCAGCTATCGCGTTCAAAATATCCAAGTACACATTTTTAAGAACATTTTTGTATAAGTCCAATTCTAAAACAATCGTAACAACTTTGTCAAAATCATTATTATGCTAAAGCTATAATAGCATACTTTTGATAAAATCATCTTTTCACAAAGTGTCATCAAATTCAAACATCGGAAAAATATTGAGTATAGTATATGTGCATGCTATACGCCTCATTAATATTTTTGAAGAGATGTATATGATATTAGAAAGTTAACTAATGCTATAATAGAATATTTTTGATGAAGTCATTTTTTGGCAAAATGTCATCAATATTTAGACACCGAAGAGATCAGGAGACTCGGTAGTGTCTCGCGCCAAGTAGTTAGCTATAGCTATACAGCGCGAGAAGCCGAGGCTACTTATCCCGACGCGTAGCGGTTTTCGATCGATATAAGACTTTCACCTCGATTTCCGAAAAAGTTACAGCTTGCAGGCATAACTTATGAATCAAGCACAGCCTAATTTATTTTTCTGAATCCAATAAGCTAAAGAGTAAGGAAATTGGTCCATGCGTTCAAGAGACATGACTTTCCTCCTCTTATTTTCTCGTGCGAAAACGATTCAGAAGAAGATTCAGACCAAAAGTGTAGGTCACATATTTTCCACGCTAGGTGGCAGAATGTTCATATATTAAATCAATATTTTTAGCTGCGAGATGATGTTATGCTAGAGAGAGAAGGCAGATGTGAGCTGATGTTAGAGAGAGATGCTAGACATGTAGAAAGAGACTAACTAACACGAGATGGGTAGATGTCTTATTTCCTTGACGTTCGAGTGCTTGGTTATGTGGACTATTTTATGACAGGAATATCTTACCCGAGGATATCTGACAAATTTAAGAGTTTTATTCTCTTATTGGTACAGTTTTATGACCCTACTCAATCTAACACTGTTAAGCAATATCCTCTTATTCAATACAATTATAGACTACCAAAGTTGCCAAGTGCATAACCAGGACCCACTTAAATGAAAAAGCAACAATTTGTTCACCAAGTGCTACTTCAGATCTTTCGTGTAAATGATTTCTGAACTACGAACCTTACTAGTAATCAGTATTTGCTCAGTAAACTTTAGATCTTTGACTTCTGTAATTTGTAATTATGGATCTGTTTAGCAAGTTTGAAATCTATAACTGAACTGGTTCTTGGGTACGCCCTTGTCAAATTTGACATTACAAATGTGTTGAATAAGAGACAGAACTTATTAAGTATTGAGCCTAATCGTAATATTAATTTAGGGGCATACTAGTCGTGGAAAATTAGTATCCTGCTCATCAAGTTTCAAGTCTGTCGCTTAAGTCGTTCTTAGCCTACACATTTGACAAGTTCCACACTCTTCACATGTGTTGAATGAGGAGAGAATGTATAATGTAAGCGAAGGACTCCAAATTTGTTGGACGAATATGAATTGCCAGTGGATTGCATGCCTTTGAGTTCCATATAATGAAGTCCAATGCTGCGTATGTTACATTTGTTACGTCTTTACCTCCTGAACGTAACACATTATACAGATAAGCGGCATTCCCCTCTTATTCGCCACATTGTTGAAGTATTAAACTTGTCAAATGTGTAGTTTGTGAATTACTTAAATCAAAGATTATATTTTTATTTTACCGATTAACTAACAAAAAGAACTGAGATCCCCCCAAAAACATTAAAATGAAAAAAAACGCCAAGTAACCCCCCCCCCCCCCGCAGCTACCGCCGCCCAACAACCCAAACCACCGACTCATCAACCCACCAATCTTGCAAAAGTCATTTAAAAATTATCAAAAATAGAAATGGATATCATTGGTAAACGAAAGCCAAGTTATAATTCACATATATAATTAATAACATACAAGAAACCCAAGCTTTCATTCAAAGATACCTCGATTTAACTCGCATCAGCAATTAACAATAAATTCACAATAAATTAGCGATTAACAATAATAATATAAAAAAAACTTGGCGTGTGCGCCCTTCATTCGAGGCACTTGCTCTGGTAATATTGGTAAAACACTTTTAAAGAAATTAAATTACAGTAAAGTCAGTGATAGTTTTAAATCAATTTCCCATTGCCTTTTTACCTCGCAATGAAGCGCGCACACGCCAAGTTTTTTTTATTGTTAATCGCTAATCTATTGTAAATTTATTGTTAATTGCTAATGTGAGTTAAGTTGAGGCATCTTTGAATGAAGACTTGGCTTTCTTGTATGACAATTATTATTTTTTTGTTATATCTCAATTTTGTGGGGGAATCAAACTGCTACTTGGCGCATATTTTTATATTTTAATGTCTTTGGGCGGATTCTACTATACCGTTTCTGTACCCCAAAGCTGCAACCAACCCTTACCTAGCAGTGTGAAGTATTTCATGCTTATTTTGGACCGAGGAACCGTAATCGCTTCAGCATTACGAAAAAATTATTTGATAGTATTTTTAAAAATATATTATAATTGAATAGTGGCTTAGCTTTCGTTTCGAATGATTTCCATTAAATTTTTGGTGAATGTGACAAAGGCAGTGAAATATATAATTGTTTGTAGAATTCGTCTTACAATGTGAAAGAAAAATATGATTTTTGTTGATTAGAAAACACTTTTGTGGGAGGTTGAAAAAAACTACTTGGCGATTTTTTTACATTTTTAATGTCTTTTTGGAGGTATCTTTATCTCGAAACTTCAGGACGTTGGTTGCTCCAATCTTGTCCTCAGTTTCATTAGATTTCTTACTCATGAAAGAAATATTATATTCATTTTAAGCTCGTCTATCACCGAAACAACAAAGATTTTTAAAGGGCTTCCCCAGGGAGGCGTCCTTAGCCCACTGCTTTATTTAATCTATGTTAAGGATATTGATGCCAATCTCTGCAAAATGTGCAAATATCATAATTCGCTGATGATATTGCTCTTTATTGCCAAGTTTCTGCTCCCTCTATTGCCAAGAGAAGTATAGAGAGCTCGATATCCTCAGTCAGTCAGAGACTTGGAGTGTTGGGACTTAATTTGTGCCCTGAAAATGTATTAATTCACTTCAACAACAAAAAAAGGAATGCCCCCTTGTTCATGTTCTATTCGAGTTCAAAATAGTAGAGTAAACTCTAGCCCTTCAGTCAAATTTCTGGCAATCCTCTTTGATTTCCAATTCAAATTCCAGGATCACATTGAATTCATCAGCAAAAAATGCCTCAGAAAAATTACCATTCTCAAATTTGTTTCTGGCATACGTTGAGGTGCAGACCCTATCACTCTTCTGATTTTATACAAAAGCTTGATTAGATCAATCATTGATTACAACTCTTTTTTCTATTTTCCATCCTGCAAAAATAGACCCCTCAGAATTGAGAGAATTCAGTACTCTACCATACGCTGTGCCCTTAGCTACACAATCAGTACTCCTACCAACATACCTTTGGGTGAATCTAAATGTCCATTTCTTCAACACTAGAGCTCAGTATCTTTGCAGTAAATACCTCATTAAATCCTTTTCCAATAGTTCCTCCAGAATTCAAAATACTCTCAATACACTTTATGGATCCGATATCTGGAGTGATTCTTCTGACAATTCTCGGTCCATGATTTCAAAACAATCGAAGGCTATTTTCGAACTTAAATCTAGTCTTTGCACACATGCCAAATTTATTCCCTACTTGGAAGATTATAGAACCATCTGCTCTGAGATAAATATCAATCCCCCCAAAAACATTAAAATGAAAAAAAACGCCAAGTAGCCCCCCCCCCGCCGCTGCCACCACCCAACAACCCAAACCACCGACTCACCAACCCACCAATCTTGCAAAAGTCATTTAAAAATTATCAAAAATAGAAATGGATATCATTGGTAAACGAAAGCCAAGTTATAATTCACATATATAATTAATAACATACAAGAAACCCAAGCTTTCATTCAAAGATACCTCGATTTAACTCGCATCAGCAATTAACAATAAATTCACAATAAATTAGCGATTAACAATAATAATATAAAAAAAACTTGGCGTGTGCGCCCTTCATTCGAGGCACTTGCTCTGGTAATATTGGTAAAACACTTTTAAAGAAATTAAATTACAGTAAAGTCAGTGATAGTTTTAAATCAATTTCCCATTGCCTTTTTACCTCGCAATGAAGCGCGCACACGCCAAGTTTTTTTTATTGTTAATCGCTAATCTATTGTAAATTTATTGTTAATTGCTAATGTGAGTTAAGTTGAGGCATCTTTGAATGAAGACTTGGCTTTCTTGTATGACAATTATTATTTTTTTGTTATATCTCAATTTTGTGGGGGAATCAAACTGCTACTTGGCGCATATTTTTATATTTTAATGTCTTTGGGCGGATTCTACTATACCGTTTCTGTACCCCAAAGCTGCAACCAACCCTTACCTAGCAGTGTGAAGTATTTCATGCTTATTTTGGACCGAGGAACCGTAATCGCTTCAGCATTACGAAAAAATTATTTGATAGTATTTTTAAAAATATATTATAATTGAATAGTGGCTTAGCTTTCGTTTCGAATGATTTCCATTAAATTTTTGGTGAATGTGACAAAGGCAGTGAAATATATAATTGTTTGTAGAATTCGTCTTACAATGTGAAAGAAAAATATGATTTTTGTTGATTAGAAAACACTTTTGTGGGAGGTTGAAAAAAACTACTTGGCGATTTTTTTACATTTTTAATGTCTTTTTGGAGGTATCTTTATCTCGAAACTTCAGGACGTTGGTTGCTCCAATCTTGTCCTCAGTTTCATTAGATTTCTTACTCATGAAAGAAATATTATATTCATTTTAAGCTCGTCTATCACCGAAACAACAAAGATTTTTAAAGGGCTTCCCCAGGGAGGCGTCCTTAGCCCACTGCTTTATTTAATCTATGTTAAGGATATTGATGCCAATCTCTGCAAAATGTGCAAATATCATAATTCGCTGATGATATTGCTCTTTATTGCCAAGTTTCTGCTCCCTCTATTGCCAAGAGAAGTATAGAGAGCTCGATATCCTCAGTCAGTCAGAGACTTGGAGTGTTGGGACTTAATTTGTGCCCTGAAAATGTATTAATTCACTTCAACAACAAAAAAAGGAATGCCCCCTTGTTCATGTTCTATTCGAGTTCAAAATAGTAGAGTAAACTCTAGCCCTTCAGTCAAATTTCTGGCAATCCTCTTTGATTTCCAATTCAAATTCCAGGATCACATTGAATTCATCAGCAAAAAATGCCTCAGAAAAATTACCATTCTCAAATTTGTTTCTGGCATACGTTGAGGTGCAGACCCTATCACTCTTCTGATTTTATACAAAAGCTTGATTAGATCAATCATTGATTACAACTCTTTTTTCTATTTTCCATCCTGCAAAAATAGACCCCTCAGAATTGAGAGAATTCAGTACTCTACCATACGCTGTGCCCTTAGCTACACAATCAGTACTCCTACCAACATACCTTTGGGTGAATCTAAATGTCCATTTCTTCAACACTAGAGCTCAGTATCTTTGCAGTAAATACCTCATTAAATCCTTTTCCAATAGTTCCTCCAGAATTCAAAATACTCTCAATACACTTTATGGATCCGATATCTGGAGTGATTCTTCTGACAATTCTCGGTCCATGATTTCAAAACAATCGAAGGCTATTTTCGAACTTAAATCTAGTCTTTGCACACATGCCAAATTTATTCCCTACTTGGAAGATTATAGAACCATCTGCTCTGAGATAAATATCAATCCCCCCAAAAACATTAAAATGAAAAAAAACGCCAAGTAGCCCCCCCCCCGCCGCTGCCACCACCCAACAACCCAAACCACCGACTCACCAACCCACCAATCTTGCAAAAGTCATTTAAAAATTATCAAAAATAGAAATGGATATCATTGGTAAACGAAAGCTAAGTTATATTTCAGATATATAATTAATAACATACAAGAAACCCAAGCTTTCATTCAAAGATACCTCGATTTAACTTGCATCAGCAATTAACAATAAATTCACAATACATTAGCGATTAACAATAATAATAAAAAAAATCTTGGCGTGTGCGCGCTTCATTGCGAGGTAAGAAAGCAATGAGAAATTAATTTAAATGTAACATTGACTTTACTATAATATAAAATCCTAAGAAATATGACATTTATATTTTAATCATATATACTATATACTACATCGCAAAGAAGGTTCTCAATTCGTCGGGTATCTATTTCTTTCAAAGTTTTCTAGCAATATTACCAGAGCAAGTGCCTCGAATGAAGGGCGCACACGCCAAGTTTTTTTATTATTATTGTTAATCGCTAATTTATTGTGAATTTATTGTTAATTGCTGATGCGAGTTAAATCGAGGTATCTTTGAATGAAAACTTGGGTTTCTTGTATCTTATTAATTATATATCGGTGAGTCGGTGGTTTGGGTTGTTGGGTGGTGGCAACGGCGGGGGGGGGGGGGGGGGCTACTTGGCGTTTTTTTCATTTTAATAGTTATTAAATATTAGCAGCCATGACGGCCGTGGTCACTGTGTATATGTGCATGCTATACGCGTCATTAATATTTTTGTAATGTAAAATTAATGAAACACATGCAACTTCATGCCAAACGATATTATCAAGATAAAAAGATATGCATGCAATCCGAACCACTAAATGATGGATTCGGCGTCGGCATCTGAAAAGTTATCCCCATGCGTTCTTGCGCAGGACGTAGTAAGCACTGCACTTCTGGGGGCATTTCTCGCGGCATCCTTTTATTGCGGTGCGGTGGCGATTCGCGGATCCGACGTCAACAACAGTCTTTTGAACATGTCTTCGTTTGTCTTTGTGCGCGACATTTTTCTCGTAAATCCTTCTCTGAATTTTTTAATATTTATTTCGGGCCTCTTGTGCCTCCTCTGTCAAATCACTAATGGGGATGGCAAAATTCTCTATGACCGCTCGCCCGTGCATTAAAATCTTATGGACCGTTGGTGGTATATAATACCAAGGATATAATTGTACATCAATTTCAGCCGTTTCTATCGCGCATCTATCGTAAACGCCGGCATTTATTTCGTATCCCGAAGACAAAGCCGTAAGAATAACCCCCATTCGGTGAATTAAATTAACATCTATACCGATTATATTTGCAGATTCCCTATAATTGTCGAAAACCCGTCTCGCAGTATTCCCGTCGTTTGTTGTGTCCACGTTCCGGGGACACGAATTCTAGGTACCAGCATAATAAACTGCGCTGATCACTTTTCCCCTACCTTGTGAAATTCCTTCAAGATGTTCGAGAATGATCGCTATACAAGTCGGAAAGCTTTTCACCACTTTTCGATTTCATTGACTATTGTTTCCGCACTTTCCCTAAAGGAAAGGCCCTGAACCAGGTTGGGATTTGCGTTCATCTGCAACCTCAATGTATACGTGGAAAGAAGTCTGGCTGCTGGCCTCGACATAAGTCCAAAAAGAGTTTTACGGGATCAGTGGTACACAGGTAGAGGGTGGGCAAAAAATAGAATGGAAAGGCACAAATGTTAATTGCTCGAGTCGCTGCAAGCTAGAGCTACATTAATTGACTCATCTGAGTTCATAAATTGTGGTCATCGCGTGTAATAGTCGACAAAATGTGCTGGCATTTCCAAAATCGCAAAAAAAACGCACCATCTAGTTTCAGGGCGTTAAAGTAGAAGGTTTGACGAATATTTTGACCTATGTCTGATATGGGAAATCTGTTGAAGTTTCTGAGATAAAAAATCATCTATTTTATGCATCAGATAATATACCGTTATAACATTTCTTTATTCATCAGCGATTTTGGTAAAGTTATCACGACAATTTCCACATTAGACTTATGTAGAAACTCTTCTTAGAACTCGTGCTTTGGTACTGTGAAAGCAGAAGTTGCGTTTTGTTGCGGTTTAACAGACGTTCGTGCTTATTTCCAACATCGATATCCCATGTGGATGGTCCCATTAATGTAGTGGTCGACAAAATGTGCTGGCATTTCCAAAATCGCAAAAAAACGCACCATCTGGTTTCAGGGCGTTAAAGTAGAAGGTTTGACGAATATTTTGACCTATGTCTGATATGTGAAATCTGTTGAAGTTTTTGAGATAAAAAATCATCTACTTTATGCATCAGATAATAATGCCATTATATGGTAGGTCATAGGCTAGAAACAACAGTTATAATATCAAAATGAAAGCATAACATCAAAATCATACAACATATATGATAAATTATCCAAAGAACACCGATAAATACGTTCTTGTTACGATAAAGTACAATTTAATGCCAATGTCCGCGTTTTCAGCGTTTGAGCCCACTGTGCGGCGTCGCCTACAGGACATGCCAGATGCTCACCGGGCTTGGTTGTTTTGGTGAGTATCTGGCGCGGATAGGTAAGGAGGCGGACACCCGCTGCCACTAGTGCGGGGCCGACCGGGACGACGCTCAGCACACCCTCGTGGAGTGTCCCTCGTGGGTGGCCAAATAGGGGCGGGGTGGATCTCTCGCCGTCGGCCGTCGGCCGTCGGCCGTCGTCAGAGCGATGGTCGGCGGCGAGGAGAATTGGAGGGTAGTGGCCTCCTTCTGCGAGACTGTTCTCTCGCAGAAGGAGGCCGCCGAACGTGACCGGGAGCGTCTTGGAGCTCCCGGTCGGCTACGCAGAGTGAGGGCGGAAGGCGGTCGACTCCCCAGAGGGGCTTACAGGCCCTAGCGGGGACGACTGCCCCCCCCCCCCCCTCAAACTACTGTCTGGAATTGTGCGCGGCGGGGCGCCACAGGCCCACCGCGCACACAGACTCCACCAGCCCTTGAAGGGCCCCCGTTGAGGACCGGGGCCCCTGCTAGAACAAGGGTCAGGTGAGGGGCGACTGGGCGTGTGCCCACCTAGTCGCCAAAGTGCATGTTACCAGGGGGCCAAACGTAGGACCCCGCGGGAGGTAGCGCGTTGCGCCGAGGGGTCGAGCAGGGCGGGCTGTGGATGTTGTTCGTCCAGAGTTCCCAGAGCCCGCTCTGGATGGCTCCAGAGGCCGGCCACCATGGGGGTTTTAGTCGGTAAGAGTCCAACATATCCCCGCCCCTTCCTCAGCGGGCGGGGAACCGATGAGGATTTCCCCCATGTAAAAAAAAAGGTGAAATCTATCGACGAAGTCGTCGATGACTTCGACGACTTCGTTCTTCTTGGACCTTTCTTCTTAGTTAGATGGTCTAATTTCAGAGTAGAGATAATTTGGTCTATTTTATTCAAGTGTTCGGGAACTGTTTCTATTCCTGAGTCAGATTCTCCCGTAAAGGTGTGGAATTCGAATGGGATGATTTCCTGTGGTGGTATATCAACTTCTATATCCTCGGCTAATGTATTGACGGCCAAAACGTGACAAACTCCTTGGTCGTTTACTGGTACTGCAGCCTCTCCCATATATAAACCCTCCTTTATTAAAACTTGTGGTAAATACCCGGTTTGCAGTTCAGGGTTAGTAACTGGTATAGCTTGTGACGTTACGTTTTGGACGCAAGTCACAAAAGGCTATCTCCACCAGTTTAAAACTAGCGCCGCGCGATCTTAGAGAAGATCGTATCCAATCAAGGAAATGCTAGCGAGCTAGAGTCTTCGCAGTCGTTAATATTGTGCCAAATTCTACGCGCTTTGCCCTAACGTTCGCCTAGCCGTCTTTGTCCCCGAAATCGATCGCTTATTGGTCGCCGGGTCCTACCGCGCGCTCAGGGTCTTGCAGTGCCCTCGGACGAACGACGCCAGGGGCGTATACCCCAGGGCGCCAACCCCGCTTCGTAGAGACGGCAAGGAAGGTCGTCCTCTTCGATAGCCAGGTGCCTCGGGGTCGCCTGCCTCACCACCCGGTGATCTCTCTCGATGACCTCTTCGCTGAAGACCCCTCCGGAGGCTGCTGACCCCTTAATGTCCGTCCTGGTCGAGCCGAGTCCTCTGGGCTGGCAGATTTGGTGACTTCGGGTTCGCAGGGTGGATGATCGTCCCTGGTTGCTGCTTCCTTATAGGCTCAGACGATAGTATTGGCGTTAGTATTGTAATTCTTGATCTCGTTCGAACAGTATTGGTGCCGCTAGTACAGCGGCGCTAAATTTGAGTGAGGGGACGCTTTGTGACAGGCGCCATGCGCAACGTCACACTATGCAGCGCGAGACGCCGAGTCTACTTATCCCGACGCGTAGCGGTTTTCGATCGATATAAGACTTTCACCTCGATTTCCGAAAAAGTTACAGTTTGCAGACATAACTTATAAATTAAGCACAACCTAATTTATTTTTCTGAATCAAATAAGCTAAAGAGCAAGGAAATTGGTCCATGTGTTCAAGAGATATGAATTTCCTCCTCTTATTTTCTCGTGCGAAAACGATTCAGAAGAAGATTCAGACTGTTGAATAATCATATCTTTATTCATTACTTGCATCACTGTGAACCTGCTCATCCTCTCCTCTGACATAACCCCACCTGTCAATCCAAGCCCAGTTCACAGTGTCCCAACCTCACCTGATGGTCGAACCGATAGAGATCGATGTTGGATCAGCCTAGGTGTGCGCTACATGCACAGCCTGGCGACCATCTCACGAACTGTTCTATCTGCTCGTCATCTCTCAGGCGTTAATAACGCTCTCTCGCCTCGGAGACGTCGAACAGTAAGCAGCTCAGATCTAATCACCTGTCCTGATCATATCTATTTCTCAAGCCTACTGGCTCATGTGGATCACTCACATGATCCACGCTTGCTTGCTCTGTTCATTGCATTAGTCCAATTCATATGAGGATTTGTAGCCGGGCCACGCAAGTGGCCCTTTGTGCATCAACGGCGCAAAACTCTGCTCATGTAGGAGCTAACCCCTCCTTTTTTTTTAGGTGGGGAAATCTTCATGGACACCCCGCCGCCCTGGTGGGAGTGGCAGGGTAGTGCCGGACTCTTACCGGCTAAAACCCCACGGTGACTATCCTCCGCGCTTAGTGGGGCGGCACCGGGAACTGTTGTCGAACGCGACCGGTGCCGCCCCGCGCCCGCCCCTCTCCGGGGGGACATCTCATGGTGGGGGAGGAAGCCATCCCTGCCCTCGCGTAAGCGAGAGAGGGCGGCGTCCCCCACCCCTGCGGGGAGGCACGGCTCGACCCACTCCTTCGAGAAGGAGGAGCGAAACCGTGTCTCCCGCTGTTCCATGGAACCTTCTTGACGGGACGTGCGACCACGACACGTTCCGCCCCACCACGGGATCGTTTATGCGTGCGACAGAGCCACCACTCTGCCGCCTCACGACCCCTTGGTGCGTACCAAGCTTGCCAGATTTGGAAGGAATTCCTTCCACTTCCCATAAGCCTAGCATTGCCCCACCACCAAAACCCCCACCTAATCTGGCAAGCCTGGTGCGTACCCGGCCCGTGAGTGGGGCCGGGTACTCTGGCTTCTGCGGGGGGGCTGCATCCCCCCGCGCGGGGCGGCGGCGAGGACGGGCCCTCGCCAAACGGAAGGGGTCCGTCCTCTCTCGCCGCCGCTCTGCCTCTTCCTTTTGGAGGTGAGGAAGGCCCTCCACGACCTCCCGCTGCCGAGGATCTGCCTAATGACCGTCGGCAGCGAGAGGTCCCGCCCAATATATCGGACCAGGACACGGCGCTGCTCCCTCCGTACTCCGCAATATTGGAGGGTATGTTCCCGATGCGACACAGGTACTCACCGAAGGAACCGTGCCCAGTGAGCACCTGCGTCGCGCGGCACGAGAGTTGCCCTCTGCCGCGACTCAACCAAGCCTCCAGTCTTGGAAGAATCGCCCCGACGGGTCTGTGGCGGGAGTGTTCTGGATCTTCCAGTCTCTCCCGCCACATCCCAACAACGAGCCGCCGGGTCTGGCGCTTGAGCGTCTCGACCGACCGTTCCGTGGGGGCTCCACACGCGTCCCGACGGAGGGCGCGAAGAGCGGAGTAGGTCCTCGCATCGCCCACCGCCAGGATATCGAAGGGCGGAAACCTCGCCAATAGGGTGGCCGGCGCCAGGGAGATCGTGCGGTACCCTCGCACGACCCTGACGGCCATCCGGCGCTGTACCCCGAACAGCAGGATACGATAGCGTCGACTGGCCGCCACGTCGACCGCCCAGACTGGTGCTCCATAGACCACCATGGAACGGACGACTCCCGCACACAGGCGTCGGACCCCTTCCCACGGTCCCCCGATGTTGGGCAGCAGGCGACCAAGAGCGCCTGCCGCCTCTTCAACACGGGGGATGAGCCGGTCGAAGTGCGCGTTAAAGCGCCAGAGGCCGTCCAGGGTGAGACCCAAATATTTCATGGTATCTCCCACCTGGACACGGACGCCTCCCACCGCTATCCACCGCTGGCGTGGCGGCCCCGCAGAGCCTCGGCGACTGTAAAACCAGATCGCCTTGGTCTTCTGCAGGGCCACACGAAGGCCCAGTCGGTGGATTCGGGCGACGACACAGGCCACCGCCATCTCCGCGACATGGATGGTGCTCATCCCGTCCTCCCCGCTCACTACCACGAGGGTGTTGTCTGCATAGCAGATCAACGTGGAATCAGCGGGGAGTGCAGCCCGCAGGACGTAATCGTAGCCGAGGTCCCATAACAGGGGGCCCAAAACGGACCCCTGCGGAACCCCGGCGTACGTCTCCCTCACGTACTCCTGCGTCTGGCCCGTAAACGTTATGCTCCTATCGGCGAGGTAGTCCCCGACGACGGCCCGTAGTTCAGGGGGCACTCGATGGTGCTCGAGCGCCTCCCTGATGAACCACCAGGGCAGGGTATTGAATGCATTAACTATATCTAATGATATAGCGATGCACACCCTGCTCCGGCTTGCAGCCGACTCCGTCAGAGACCTTAGACGCTTAATCGCGTCTATCGTCGATCGTCCCCGACGGAAGCCGAATTGGCCGTCCTCGAGGTCCGGACCTGTCGCCGACAGGTGTCGGACGAGGCGGTTGGCAATAACTCTTTCGAAGAGTTTTCCCGCCTCGTCCAGCAAGCAAATGGGCCGGTACGCGGAGGGAGAGTCCGCGGGCCGCCCTTCCTTCCAGATGAGGACCATCCGCGCCCGCTTCCAGCAGCGGGGGAACCTACCGCGCTTCAGACAGCTGTTAAAAAGCTGCCCGAGGTGCGGGACCAGGACGCCCATGGCCATGGCCAAGGCCCTGCCTGGGATGCCGTCCGGGCCCGGCGCTTTGTTCGCGCGGGCCCTGAGACGGGTCACCGCCGCACGTAGCTCGTCGCCACTGACCCCCATACTGGCCTCCATACGGGCGCCCCCACGGATCTCCATCCAGGGTGGCGACGAGCCACGGCACGGGCCTTGGCAGCTCGTACGGCCCGCTGCAGGGCGATCACGGACTCGCGGTACGCCGCATACAGCGGGGCCACCCCAGCCGGAGCCTGATTCCGCCGTCTCCGGGCGCGGGTGTACTGGCGTCGGCGGCACACGCACACCGTACGTAGCGCCGCCAGATCTTGAGACCACCAGTACACCCCGCCGACACGGGGCGGCCTGGCCCGGGGCATCGCGACGTCGCAGATCGACGTCATTCTACCCCGGAACTACTCCGCCCCCGCGCCCGGGTCGCGAAACTCCTCCTCGTCTCCCGACCCGTCCGGCCAGGCCACGGCGATAGCTGCCGCCATCAGGGCGTCCCGGTCAAGGCGCTTCGGCGCCTATCGCGGTGATGGGGTGTGCCCTCCTCCCTGAGGGTTGCTCGGTGCTGGGCGGAGCGTCGGAGCGGCGGCCACCTCCATCGTAAGATAGAGGTGGTCCGAGGGCGTTTCGCGCTCTTCCGCGACCCTCCACCCCGACACACGGCGGCCGGAGAGCCGAAAGTCAGATCGACGATCGACTCCCCCTGCCACCGCACTCACGTGCTAACGGAACCCCGGTTCACCAACCGGAGGTCGTGCTGCGCCGCGCAGTCGAGCAACAACCCGCTCCTTGCGTTGTCCCGGGGGCTGCCCCACGCTCGAACGTGAGCGTTAAAGTCCCCCAGGACGAGTACCGGGCGCGGCCGTGCGCGGGAAATGCACCCACCGACGGCACCCAGGTACGCCTCGAAATCATCGAGGCCGCAGTTGGGCGAGATGTAACACCCCACCACCGCGAGGTTCCCCAACTGTACGGCCACGAATCCCTGCCCCTGCTCCAGGGCTGAGCAGAGTCGGGAGTCGGCCCACATGCTGAAACTGATCGCGACAGAGCGGCACGCGTCCCCGACCCAATTATAGTTATTGGGCGGGACTACGTACGGCTCCGCCGCGATCGCCAAACCCACTCTCCACTCGCGCAGGGTTTGAACCAGGAGGGCCTGGGCCCTGCGCGAGTGGTTGAGGTTGGCTTCGAGGAGGCGTTGGGACATTGTTACTCAATGTCCATGGCCCCCTCCTTCTTGACCGGCTTCGGCCCCGCTACCACGCCCTCCCCCTCCAGCCGAGTCGGCTTGGAGGGTACGGCGCTTTTCGGCCCAGGCGTGGACTTCGGGGCCGAAGCTTTTCCCGGCACCTTCAAGGGCGGAACCACCGGGACGTCGGAAATTTTCCGAACGCCCGATGATCCGCCCTTGACCCCCTTTCCTCCTGCCGGTCCTTTCCCCTTTTCGGGGGAAGCTTGGCGGAGGCTGCAGCCTGCTTGGAGGCCGCCATTCGGCAGACAGCGCGGCAGGCCTTGCCACCAAGGCGGTGGTCGGCCGGGCGCCCGAGGTCCCCGCACAGCGGGTACCGGGGCTTTCCGGCCTTACAACCGCCCGCCTTGTGACCCTCCTCGCCGCATGCCTAGCAGCAGCGGCTGCGGTCGGCACCGGACTTGCACTGCCGCCGCACGTGCCCCGCCTCAAGACAGCGGTAACACTGCAGCGGCCGTGCAGCCAGTGCCTCCACCTTGACGGAGGTCCACCCCACCACTAGGCGGCCCGCCTGCGCCACCTTTCTGGCGGCGGTGGCCGTGCATCGCAGCCAAAGCCCAACTTGGAGGCGGAGGAGGACCGGATTTCCCCGGCCGTCACTTCCTCCCCCTTGCAGCCTCCGCCCTTGGCGATGGCCGAGACGACCTCGCCGACGGTGACGGACTCGATGAGCCCGGTCACCCTCAGCTCAGCCTTCTTTGAGGGGCGGGCAACACGTGCCTCCGTCCCATCAAAGATCCCGGCCATCGCCGCCGCCAGCTTATCCGCCTTATCGGCACCGTCGGCACCGGGGATCTCAAGAATGAGACCACCTGTGACGTCGCGCTTCGGCCTTACCTCGGCGATGCCCAGGTCGGCGAGCTTGATATGCTCGCGGGCCCGGGACATCGCATCAGCATACGTCATCCTGGACCCCTCCGGAACCGTCAGCGTTACCGCCGCGGTCTTCGGAGGGCGTCCAGGCATGACCTTGGCCGCCTTTGAGGCCACTCGCCGAGCCCCAGCTGGCGGGGCTGGCGGTGCCTTAGGCGCGGCCTTACCTTTCCCCCTCCTCCCCACTACCGTCGCCCACGTTTCTCCCTGTGTGGGAGGTGTGAGCGGAGGTGGCGCGGGGGGCCCGCCGGCGCTCGGGGAACCCTTGGGTGGTTGGGCAGCTTTGGATGCTGCCCCACCCTTCTTTACCTTCTTCTTCCGGCGGCGGACTGTATCGTTCACCGCCGGAGCCTCCGCGGAAGAAGCGGCGGCCCGGACGGGCTCACACCCACCCGTCTGAGTCGCCGCCTTCGCACCCAATGGTGGCCTCACCGCCCGCCCCGGGAAGAGCTCCTCCCGGAAGCGGGTCAGTTTGGCCTGCACGAGAGCCCTGAATTGCGCCATCGCTCTCTCCTCGAGAGCGAGACCGACGGGGCTATCGCTGGGGGCGCAGGGAGCCGTCGCTGCGGCGCCTGAGGGTCCCGCACCCTGGCGGCCCAAGAGTTCCACCTTCCTCGAGAGGGAGAAAATCTCCCCCTCGAGGTTGGCGATCCTGGCCGTCAGACGCCGATTCCCGGCCCTGATAAGGGCCCCTTCTCCGTCGGAGTTGGCCCTGGCTGCCAACGCCGTCGCCGCCACGGTCGCTGTCTGGGTCGCCTCCCGGAACCTATGTTTGTAGGTGCCGTTAAGGTTAGACGAGGTGGCCGTCAGGTGACGCACCACGTCCATTGCCTCAATAATATGGGCACCTACATCCGCAGAGGAGGCGACCCGCAGCTTTCGCCCGAGCTGAGCCTCCCTATGGAGGGCCTGAGCCGCGCCCCCCGCTGCCGCAGGATCGCCTGCGGATACCGGCGGCTCGGACTCCGGGCCGCCAACGAGCTGCCCCGCTTGGGGCTTGCTCCCGTCGCGCGCCGAGTCGACCTGGCGTTTCTTCGCTTTGGCCGACACGGCGCACTCACCCGTCGACGGGCGCCCCCTCTTCCGGCGAGACCCCCCCTTGCGAGAGGACGCCGATGCCATTGAGGCATCGGAATCCTCGCCGACGGACGTCAGGGAACCCCCTGACGCCCGCCGAGAGAGGACCTCGTGGGTCACTGCGTCGGGCAGCCGGCTGAGCACCCCCGTGCACGCCGGAACTGCCCTCTCCGTCGCCGATACCACGGAGGCAATGGACGTTTCCGAGCCGTCGGACTCGGCGCCGCTGTCTTCTGCGGGTCTGACGACCACGCGCCTCGTTTTTGAGGTGCGCTTCTGGCGCACCTCGGAAGGAGTCGCAGGCGGCCCCATTCCGCTGGCGGAATGAGCGTCCGCGCCGCTCCTCTCCCCACCTCCCTCCATTGAGCTGGGAAGCTCGTCGTCGTGGTTTTGGCACGTTTCATTGCAGTTATCTTCTATTTTGTTTTCCATCGTTGAGGAGCTAACCCCTCCTACGATATCTATGAACCTTACTCAGTCCTCCTCATCCTGTGTGTCCTGCTCCCCTAGGGGACTTCCAGTACATCACCAGACACACATTGACCAGTTCAGTTCTGTTCATTCCTTGACCATGGTAAGGAAACCGTTGTAGTTTTGACTCACCTATCGACCGCATCGATCGATAGGCGCATGCGTCGACTTTTGTATATACCCATGTACATAATTGTAAATAGCACACGGCATCGCGGATGTCACCGGACATCTCTACATGAATAAACGAGAACACCTATTTATTTTCACAATACAGTCCACTTTCATTTAATGACCATATCCACCTTACTCATACTTTATTCCACACAGACCAAAAATGTCGATCACAGGCACATGTGAGATGATGTTAGAGAGAGACGATAGACATTAGAAAGAGACTAACTAACACAACATGGGTAGATGTCTTATTTCCTTGACGTTCGAGTGCTTGGTTATGTGGACTATTTTATGACAGGAATATCTTACCCGAGGATATCTGACAAATTTAAGAGTTTTATTCTCTTATTGGTACAGTTTTATGACCCTACTCAATCTAACACTGTTAAGCAATATCCTCTTATTCAATACAATTATAGACTACCAAAGTTACCAAGTACATAACCAGGACACACTTAAATGAAAAAGCAACAATTTGTTCACCAAGTGCTACTTCATGTCTTTCGCGTAAATGATTTCTGAACTACGAACCTTACTAGTAATCAGTATTTGCTCAGTAAACTTTAGATCTTTCGCTTCTGAAGTTTTGAATTATGTATCTATTTTAGCTCGTAATAGTTCTATCCCCCCAAAAACATTAAAATGAAAAAAAAACGCCAAGTAGCCCCCCCCCCCCCCCCCACCCGTGCCGCCGCCCAACAACCCAAACCACCGACTCACCAACCCACCAATCTTGCAAAAGTCATTTAAAAATTATCAAAAATAGAAATGGATATCAATTCGCATTAGTGCCTGTTATTTTCGGACGATGTCGGGTTAGCCCGCGCGTACGAGTGTGAGAGAGAGAGAGACACGGCGGGCGTTCGCCCGACCTCCCTTGCTGGAGCGAGGAGAACTTGTGGCGAGGCAAACTAGCCCCGTCACAAAGCTTTCGTGCCGGCCGTACGAATTCGGACGTTGGTATACGCACCTACGCCACTCTAATTTCGACGTCAGCGCTAGGATAGACTACTACGAGGACCAAATCGCCCGCTTCTAACGGGGTATCCGTTTCGTTCCACTTCTTACGTGGAATCAAAGTGGGCAAATATTCGAGCAACCATCGCTACCAGAACGCATCTGCGAAAGCTTGCGCAAAACGCCATTGTTCCCTCGGGCTCACAGATTGCGCTTCGTATCCGCCTAACTGTACCTCGCCCGAAAAGGAACCGATTAAAAAATGATTTGGCGTCAGCGCCTTATTGTCGCGTGGATCGACAGAGACGTGCGTGAACTGCCGCGAGTTGACCGAATGTTTGATTTCGGCTAACAATGTAACGAGTACTTTTTCGCTAGGAGCTTGCTCGCGAAGCACCGCGTTCAGAGATGTTTTCACCGATCCGATTAATCGCTCCCAGGCTCCTTTCATGTGAGGGGCATCCGGAGGGTTGAAAACCCATTTCAAGCGATTCACCGAAGCATAATTTTTCTCTTTCTGTATATCAATCGCCCCGGTCGCATCTCTAAGCTCCTTGCACGCGCCCCTGAAGTTGGTTCCGTTATCTCTGCAAATAACCAGAGGCGAACCCCTTCGCGCGGCGAGTCTCTGCAATGCCATGGTGGCCGAATTACTGGTCAAATTATGCGCTAACTTCAAATGAATTGCTCTTGTTGTAACACGTAAGATCGTTGTAAAACACGTAAAGATCGCGCCCCAACACTTTTCCCTGCGTTGACCAATTTAACAAGTATTGGGCCAAAATAATCTAAACCACAATGACTAAACGGCCTTTGCCTATAGGCTACACGGCCCGCCGGTAACGCAGCCATCACCGGGTTTCGAGGGCACTACGCCCCTGCGTAGTCGACACGTCAGACATTGGCTTATTAAAGAACCTAAAGTACTTCTGAGACCGATTATATGATATTTTTGTCGCAACTCGTTTACGACCGCGCCACTGCTCGCATTGTAAAAATGCCGATAATACTTGGCTATAAGTAATTTTGTAGCGGGATGTTTGGCTTCGAGAATGGTTGGCTGATTATTGAATTCTGCGTCGAGTATCCGTGTTACGCATCCGTGATTCGCGATTTTGCTTTCTCTCTTCACGGACTTACTATTTTTTGAATCTTTCAATTCGTCTTCGAAACAAGCTGATTGAATCTCGCGGTACCAATATTCCTCGGCGCTATTCATGTGCACCTCAAGGGCACCTCGAACGCCCAGGGATTCGCCATTACCCTCACGCGACTCGCGATCATTAGTAAACCTTGCCATCCCAGCAACCCAATAGCTAACGGCAAGTTCGGCATCACGACGGACGTCACATACACGTGAGCTTTTCGCGCTTCCATGTTATCAATAGCTTTCTTTTCACTATCATCGAGCAGCTTATCCGCGGGCCATTGTGATTCTGAACTTCGTAAGAATTCCGGGCCTACGAACCAATGATTGCTTGCATGTAGCGCGGTGTTACACCGTCGCGTCGCGTCGTCCGTCGGGTTCGAATTTGACGGTACCCACGGCCATTCTGAGCTGGCTGTAAGTTCTCCTATTTCACCTAAGCGGTGCGCGACGAAGACCTGGCGCGTTCGCAGTTCGGATTTCATCCAACGAATAGCCATAGTAGAATCTGACCATAAGTACCGACGATTTAAAGAAATCTTCAATTCTTCTGCTATCGTTTTCGCCAGCCTCGCCCCTAATAACGCGGCACCGATAAGGGCTTTAAGGGGGCTACTCTAGTTTTCGCAGCGACTAGCATTACTCGCGTCGGTGCGTTCACTATTTCCAATCGCCTACAATCAATTCCCGCCGGCACGCAGCGACGCTGAATACGGTAGTTACCAATAATGCAAATATCTTTTAGCCAAGCTACGCAACGAACTTGCTCTTCATCCCGCAGCTGGTCATACCGACCGATACCACTGAGCCATATTTCCTGCATCAACAGTTTTGATTTGATCGTACATGTGGACGGAAATCCTGGTCGATTGAACACGCTCATTATAACGCGTAAAAATTCGCGTTTCGTCGGTTTTCTAACAGCGTTCAGCAAGTCGCTCGGAATTTTGCTCAACCCAACATTGAATTTCAATTCGTCGGCCCGCGAGTTCTACAGGAGGCCCAAAATTCTTTCTCCTTTCGCGTCGCATAGTTGTGCCTCTCCCTCGACGTCTCGTCGCGTCCTTTCCGGCACTACATCTATCAAACGGGCGTCATTACTGGCCCAACCGTGCATCTCAAAATTCGCACTCGAGTTTATCGCAATTAATAGAAAAGCTCATCGCTTCTCGGCCTTTAGGCTAAGATCAAAGTGTAGTATCTGTTCTTATCAGCTTAATATCTGATACACTCCCCATTGGGGAGTCAGAATATTAATCTGATTTTTGGAAATTGACGGGTCGGAGGGGCTTGCTCCACCCCCGTCGCGAGTCGACCTGGTATTGCAGTACCATCAGGATCGGCTCACTTAGAGCCCATAACATCATTTGCTTCAAATTTCCACTACACTTTGATCTTACTATACATTTTTAGTCTATTTTTTATCAATTTTTTTTGTGCTTTTTATCGCGAGGAGAGCCCGCGCAGTGGTACGGTGGAGTGACCGCGAGTGTGGAGGAGTGCACGCCGCGTAATTTATTATCGTTGTGTGAGTGCGGTGCAGTACGACGGACGGAAGCCAGGTATTTGACGAGCGCGAGCCCCTTTACAGCTCGCGCGAAAATACCGCAGGTTCGGTAAGTTTTAATTCTATCGGAGTCGTGGGACCTTTTACACCCCACGGCGACCGATAGGTGGCCCATAAGGCACCCCCTTTCCCTGGCTTGCGCCCGCCGTACGACGGACGTTATGTCCGTTTGAATGCGTGTCCGCGTATTTATTTACTTCGCGTGTGCCTGCTTCAAATTTTAACGAACTTCGCTCCACCGTATCTTACGGGGAAGCCACAATTTTTATATATCCTTCTCTATTTTTATTATAAGCACCAAACTCAGGCCCCCACGGCCCACGCCCATTATTATTATTATTTATATCTCTATTACGCATCTTTGAGTGGCTAAATCCGGCCAGAACCGGCGGAAAATGCAGCCTGCACTAGACGGCGATATCCTAGTGCAGCGTTATCCGTTCCCCCTCGAATTTAGGTGCCCGGCGTGCTATACGGGCACAGTAAGCTCTTCGCAAAAGAGCAACGGCGTGTTCCAGCGGCACGAAGACCTACGTAAGCACGTTAAACTGCACCATAAAAACATTAAGGGCCACCTATGGGAGTGTGCCAGGTGTAAATTCCGGGATGACACGAAATATGCAGTTAAGAAAATAAAAGCACACTACGATAAGCAGCACCCGGGAGCTGCCGTGACCGCTGGGGCACGCGCTGCATCCGCCGGCGATCAGTCGGTCGGGCTCTCGGCCATGGCCGAGGAGCGTAACCTTAGCGCCAGCGCAAGACCAAACGCGAGCCAAGAGGTAGAGATAAGTAGAGATAGATCGGCCTTGACCGATAGCTGTAGTGCGGCGACGACGGCTCCGGTCGCGCCGGCTGACCCCACGACCTCTGGGGGCGCACCGACGGTCCGAGCACCGTCCATCTCAGCTCGGACCACGGCGGCTGCCTCTAAAACAACATTGAAGAGGACCACCACCACAGCCAGCTCCGCCAGCGCAAGGGGCACCCGGAGCAAAGCCGCGCCGCCCGGCAAGACAGCGAGCGGCATCGCACCTAGGCAGTCCTCCATCGCCGGATTCATGGACCGGGGACGACAGTCCGTGGGCAAGGTCTCCACCGTGGCGCCCACGAGCGGGCCAGCCGCAGCATCCATAGAACCCACGACGAGGAGGACCAGCGGCGGGGCATCCAACACCTCTGCCCCGCGCGCTTCCATCAGCCCGGCGCCTCGCCCCCCGGTAGTGGGGGTGAGAACGAGGAGCGCACGGGCTACCAGCGAGCCTCCTCAGGCTGGCCCGCCACCAAGTACAAGGAGCAGCTGCAGGATGGCGCCACGGGTGGCTCCTACCGCGACGGCCAAGTCGCTCAAAGGAGCCACAGGGAGATCAACGCCCGCCTCAACCTCAACAGCGGCGCCGGCACGAGCGGCGCGGGCAACATCGCTCCCGCCCGCGCCGCCAATGGCAATACGAACGAGGTCCGCTGCCAAGGCAGCTGCAGCGGCCTCGGGAGGCGCCTCCACCACCTTGGTGCCTCCCACGTGCAGCGTCGCTGCAACCCTCACATCGACGACGACGACTACCTCAGTCTGTGGCATGCCCATCCCGACTGTGGCCCTTTCAACATCGGTGGCCAAAGGGACGGTGGCGAGGCTCTCCACCATCTTCGAGCCCCCGCCAACCGTCCCGAGAAGATCGGCGGAGAGGAGGCTCTCGGATCAGCTCCTCTCCTGCACTCCAGTGGCCACGCGGGATAGGGCGGCAATATCTGCCACAGACATAGCCACCTCCACCCCAATTGAGGCGGCTCGGGCAGGCAGGGAAACGCCCGAGCCGAGGAGAAGTTCCCCCCCGACCACCTGGGGGGCGGAGGAGAAGAAGGGGGACGCGAACCCCACCTTAGCGTCCCCCAGGGTGGAGGCTCCGGCCGATATGACCCCGAACAGGAGATCATATGCGAGCGTGGTGGCCACGCCCTCGCCACGATCTCTCGGGGTCATCGAGGAGTCGCCAGAGTCGGCAAATGAGGTTGAGGGCACAAACCAGAGGGAAAGAAGGAGAAATGAAGGAGAGGAACTGTCGTCCGATGCAGAGGGCTGGATGACCGCCAGCAGAAGAGGAAGGGGAAGAAGAGGAGCCGGGCGGCGCAGGCTGGAGGACACACCACCGTCCTCCCCAGCATCACCGACAACTCCACCAGCATCCGGGCGACAGGGGCAGCCGCCGCAGCGGCAGCGGCAACAACGACAGCGGGGTGAGCGGGTCTCCCCCGCACAGCGGTGCGCCCAGGGGTCACCGGTCCGAGCGACGCGGAGCCCAACAAATCTGTACAGTAGTGACATAAGTGCGGCCGGCCGGGACAGGTGCCCGACCGGCGATGTAAATAATAACACGAACCCAACTTACGATCCCGGCAATTGCCGGGTGATCATATATGTTTGTAGTGTCTGCAGGACTGCGGGAACAGGACAGGGGACGACTACGACATGTACGAGAGAGACGGGCAGCCAAAGACAGGAAGACGCTCGGGGGAGTGCGGCTGAGGGGGCACCTCCGACACCACGGAGGGCAGTCAATCCCGTCACAGTGAGTGCGAGGCGGAATGACGCGAGACCAGCTGACGGAGGACGGGCCCGGTCTCCGCCTGCGAGGCGTCCGCGTCAACTAGCGGCTCCTCGCCCGCGTGTCAATGGCGGGCGCCGTGCGGTGGGGGGAAGGAGCGGTCCTGCGAGGCCAGCTCGACAACCCGTGAGGACACCGCGGCCTGGACACGGCGAGAGGGAGGCCGCTTTGGCTGAACTCGCAGCGGTGGCCGCCGCGGCAGAATCGCGGGGCCAACTCGAGGAGCTTGCTACCCGCGTGGCGAGCTTCTTTGGAAGGCACGCCGAGAGGGTGCGTGGGGCTGCCAGTGTAGCCACCAGTGGGAGGGGCGGCGGCCAGCGCTCTGCATCGAGTGCGGGGTCGCGTCGAACGGCAACGGAGGAAGCCAGGGCGAGAGGGGATACCGGTCCACGCGGTAATATCCCCCGCGCGGAACAGGTCCGGGAGGCCACCCGAATACAACACCTTTTCCGCTCCAACCGCCGGCGCGCTGTAAGGGAGGTCCTGCAAGGGGCCTCATCGCACTGTGAAGTGCCCAAGGACACTGTCCAAGAGCACTTCACTACCTTATATGCGGGCCGGCATCCTTCGGGTGACCTCCCGAGGCTCAATCCGGACGAGGCCACGCCAGAATCCAACGGCGTCCTGGTGGCGGACTACTCAGTCGCTGAGGTTGGTCGTCGGCTCAAGGGGATGAAGAACTCAGCCCCTGGACCCGACGGCCTTACTTACGGCGACCTGAGGAAGGCCGACCCAGGCGCCGTGCTATTAACATCTCTCTTTAATGCGTGCCGCCGGATTGGCTGTGTTCCGGACGGGTGGAAGAGATCGAACACCATTCTAATCTATAAAAAAGGTGACCGGGATGACCTCTCGAACTGGCGACCCCTTGCGCTGGGAGATGTGATTCCCAAACTCTTCGCGGCGGTGCTGGCTGACCGGCTCACCCGCTGGGCCGTATTCAACAAGCGGCTGTGCCCTGCGCAGAAGGGCTTTCTCCCCCACGAAGGATGCCTGGAACACAACTTTGTGCTTCAGGAGGTCCTGGCCGACGCCCGCCGGCGACGTCGGGAGGTGGTGGCGTCTTGGCTGGACTTATCCAATGCTTTTGGATCTGTCCCCCATGACGCCATCTTGGGGGCGCTAGAGGACGCGGGAGTCCCGCGGGAGACGCGCGGTATAGTGGCCAGCCTATACGACGGCTGTGTCACTCGGGTCCGGACGTCCGAAGGCTTTACGGGCGACATACCCATGCGCTCCGGGGTGAGGCAGGGGTGCCCTCTGAGCCCGATCCTCTTCAACCTCGCCCTCGAGCCTGTGGTCCGTGGTGCGACCGACTCGGGGGAGGGGTATGAGTTGGGCGGGCACAGGGTGGTCGCCCTGGCATACGCCGACGATGTAGCACTCGTCGCTACATCGCCCGAGGGCATGGGTAGGCTATTGCAGGCAGCTGAGGGTACGGCACGACGTCTGGGCCTCTCCTTCAATCCCCGGAAGTGTGCTTCTTTGCACATCAAGGGGAATGGGGGGGTGGAACAGACGGAGTTCACCCTCGGAGGAGAGCGAATCTCCGCTCTGGCAGTAGGTGAGGCCTATCTTCACCTTGGGGTTCCCACCGGGGTTTCTGTCGACCAGACCCCGTACCCAGCAATCCAGGGAATGCTGTCGGATCTCCGAGCTGTCAACGATTCCCTGCTCGCCCCTTGGCAGAAAGTTGAGACGGTGGCAACGTTCATCTTGCCCCGCCTTGACTTCTTGCTGAGGGGCGCCCATCTGAGGAAGGGCGTCCTGACTGAGGCCGACAAGATCATCAGGCGCACAGTTAAGGCTTGGCTCAATCTGCCCCAGCGGGCCAGTGCCGAGTTGGTCTATATCCCCCCTTCTAGGGGTGGTTGTGGCCTTCTCCCACTGGCCGACCTAGCTGACGTCACGACCGTGGCTCACGCGTTCAGAATGCTGAATTCAAGTGACCCGGTCGTGGCGGACATTGCGAAGTCTTCGCTGGGGGCCACTGTGCGGCAGAGGGTCGTAAGGACCCCTGAGTCCGGGGACCTCGCCAAGTACCTCTCCGGCTCGCTGGATGGGGACTTGGCGAGGGCATCCTCAGGACGCGCCTCATTTTGGACGCATGTAAGAGAGGCAGGGCGGCGATCCGGTGAGCGCCTTGGCTTTTGCTGGAGATGGGGCGAGGAACGGCAGGAGCTCTCGGTGGAGGTAAAGTCGATGCGAGGGACGGGGAGAATTATCATTCCGCCCGCTGCCAAGGGGCAGATAATCGGCCGCATGAGGGCTGCAGTGGGAGAACACTACCTCAGTTCACTTATAGCTAAGCCGGATCAGGGGAAGGTCTTCGACGCTACCTCCCGTCACGCTCTTAGCAATCACTTTATGCGGACGGGGGGTCATACCCGCTTCGCGGATTGGCGTTTTGTCCACCGTGCTCGTCTCGGCGTCGTCCCCTTGAACGGGACGCGGCGTTGGGCGGCCGGTGACAGGCGCTGTCGGCGATGCGGGTATGAGTTGGAGAGCCTTCCCCACGTTCTCTCCCACTGCGGCAAACATGCGGCCGCGCGACAATTAAGGCATAATGCCATTGTTAGCAGGCTCGCGAAGGCCTCCCGACTGCCAGGGGAGATTCGCCTAGATAGGCGCGTCCCTGGAGACGGCGGTGAATTGGCGGCTCTGCGTCCCGACATCGTCGTGACGCACGAGCCGTCAAAGACGATCGTCCTCGTCGATGTGGCTGTGCCCTTCGAAAACGCTGCGAACGCGCTAGTGGAGGCGAGGCGGGACAAACTTCTAAAGTATGAACCCCTCGCCGAAACACTACGGGGGCGCGGGTACACCGTCGAGGTCGACGCTTTCATCGTCGGCTCCCTGGGCGCCTGGGACGGAGAAAACGAGGGACTCCTTCAAAGGCTGCGCGTCTCTCATCGCTACGGGGCGATGATGAGACGTCTCATCATATCCGAGACAATAGCCTGGTCTCGTGACATATACGTGGAGCACGTCACCGGGGTGCGGCAATACTCCGTGGCGAACGCGGGGTCGGGGGTTGCCACCGAGGCGACTGCCCCATGTGAAGGCCCTCATAGGGGTGTCGAGACAAGGGCATCACTGCCTGATGACCACCCGGGAGCCTGTCCTGCTCCCGCTGCAATGAGCGCTGAGCGCTGAGCATGTATACTAACACCCCAAGCTCTTGTCCTATACTAACACCCATATGGAGCCAGCGCCAGCGAGCGATAGTTATTTATTTATATATGTATTTATTTACCTGTTAATGCGTGCGTACGAATGAGCGTGCCAGCTTGGGGAGACGACGCCGCCTTAGGGCGGTGGAAACAAAATATGCGTGTGCTGGGACCTACGTCAGGCCCAGCTGACAAAGATAGAGGCGAAAGCGATGGTGCCACTGGAGGTCTTGTCTCCAGTGGCCACAAGACTTAAAACGCACTCTCGGTGCTACGCTAGTCGACGGGCGACGTTTGATGCGTAACTATTCGTCCGTCCATATTTGTCTATTTATTTATATTTATTTATATTTATTTATATATAGATATATTCATGCAACCAATATGTTGAGAGAAGGGCTAGTCCCAAAAATGAAATGTATTCAATCCCCGGGGTATGCCCCGGGGAAACATCAATTGAATAAACGCCTTTTATCTGTTCTTATCAGCTTAATATCTGATACACTCCCCATTGGGGAGTCAGAATATTAATCTGATTTTTGGAAATTGACGGGTCGGAGGGGCTTGCTCCACCCCCGTCGCGAGTCGACCTGGTATTGCAGTACCATCAGGATCGGCTCATTTAGAGCCCGTAACATCATTTGCTTGAAATTTCCACTACACTTTGATCTTACTATAAATTTTTAGTCTATTTTTTTTATCAATTTTTTATTGTGCTTTTTTTTATCGCGAGGAGAGCCCGCGCAGTGGTACGGTGGAGTGACCGCGAGTGTGGAGGAGTGCACGCCGCGTAATTTATTATCGTTGTGTGAGTGCGGTGCAGTACGACGGACGGAAGCCAGGTATTTGACGAGCGCGAGCCCCTTTACAGCTCGCGCGAAATTACCGCAGGTTCGGTAAGTTTTAATTCTATCGGAGTCGTGGGACCTTTTACACCCCACGGCGACCGATAGGTGGCCCATAAGGCACCCTCTTTCCCTGGCTTGCGCCCGCCGTACGACGGACGTTATGTCCGTTTGAATGCGTGCTCGCGTATTTATTTACTTCGCGTGTGCCTGCTTCAAATTTTAACGAACTTCGCTCCACCGTATCTTACGGGGAAGCCACAACTTTTATATACTCATTTTTATTATTATAAGCACCAAACTCAGGCCCCCACGGCCCACGCCCATTATTATTTCTATCTCTATTTTTTAACGCATCTTTGAGTGGCTAAATCCGGCCAGAACCGGCGGAAAATGCAGCCTGCACTAGACGGCGATATCCTAGTGCAGCGTTATCCGTTCCCCCTCGAATTCAGGTGCCCGGCGTGCTATACGGGCACAGTAAGCTCTTCGCAAAAGAGCAACGGCGTGTTCCAGCGGCACGAAGACTTACGAAAGCACGTGAAACTGCACCATAAAAACATTAAGGGCCACCTATGGGAGTGTGCCAGGTGTAAATTCCGGGATGACACGAAATATGCAGTTAAAAAAATAAAAGCCCACTATGATAAGCAGCACCCGGGAGCTGCCGTGACCGCTGGGGCACGCGCTGCATCCGCCGGCGATCAGTCGGTCGGGCTCTCGGCCATGGCCGAGGAGCGTAGCGTTAGCATAAGCGCGAATACTAGCGATAACCCTAGGGCGGAACCAAGCGCAAACAATGTTAGCGAGGACATGACGACGGCTCCGGTCGTGCCGGCTGACCCCCTGACCTCCGGGGGCACACCTACTGTCCGAGCACCACCTAGTCCAGCTCGGACCGCGGCGGCTGCCTCTAGATCAACGATGAAGAGGACAACAGTCGCTGCCAGCTCCAGCGGCACAAGGAGCACCCGGAGCAGAGCTGCGCCGCCTAGCAAAACAACGAGCGGCCTTACTACGAGACAGTCCTCCATCACCGGGTTCGTGGACCGGGGACGACAGTCCGCGGGTAAGAACTCCCCTATCAGCGCGCCATCGAGCGGGCCAGCCGCAGCATCCGCTGCATCTGGAGCGAGGAGGACCAGCGGCGGGGCAACCTACACCTCTGCCCCGCGCGCTTCAACCAGCCCGGCGCCTCACCCCCCGGTAGTGGGGGTGAGAACAAGGAGCGCACGGGCAGCGAGCGAGCCTCCTCAGGCTGGCCCGCCAACAAGTACGAGGAGCAGCAGCAGGATGGCGCCACGTGTGGCTCCGACAGCGGCTTCAAAGCCGCCCAGGAGAGCCACATGGAGTTCAACGCCCGCCTCAGCCTCTACAGCGGCGCCGGCACGTGCGGCGCGGGCATCATCGCTCCCGCCCGCGCCGCCTATGGCAATCCGGACGAGGTCCGCTGCTAAGGCAGCTGCAGCGGCCTCGGGAGGCGCCTCCACCACCTCGGCGCCTCCGACGTGCAGCGTCGCTGCAACTTTAACCACCACGACGACGACTACCTCCGTCTGTGGCATGCCCATCACCGCAGTGGCCGCCACCACTACATCCGTGGCCAAAGGGACGGTGGCAAGGCTCTCCACCATCTTTGAGCCTTCGCCGACCGTCCCGAGAAGATCCCTGGAGAGGAGGCTCTCGGACCAGCTCCTCTCCAGCACACCAGTGGCCACGCGGGATAGGGCGGCAATATCCGCCACGGACATAGCCACCTCCACCCCGATAGAGATGGCTCGGGCAGGCAAGAGGACGCCCGAGCCGAGGAGAAGCTCCCCCCCGTCCACCAGGGGGGAGGAGGAGTTAGGGGACGCGATCACCACCCCAGCGTCCCCCAGGGTGGAGGTTTCGGCATCAGTGACCCCGGGAGGAAGATCCTACGCGAGCGTGGTGGCCACGCCCTCGCCGCGATCTCTCGGGGTCATCGAGGAGTCGTCGGAAGAGGCTGAGGATGTCAATAAAGAAGGAGAAGAAGAAGAGGGACTGTCGTCCGGGGAAGAGGGCTGGCTGACGGCCGCCAGAAAGAGGAGGGGAAGAAGAGGAGCCGGGCGGCGCAGGCTAGAGGACTCCCCTCCGTCCTCCCCTGCATCACCAGCATCCGGGCGACAGAGGCAGTCGCCGCAGCAACAACAACAACAACAGCAACTCCAGCGGGGCGAGCGGGTCTCCCCTGCACTGCGGCGTGCCCAGAGGTCACCGGTCCGAGCGACGCGGAGCCCTACAAATTTAAATTTATACTATTCTACCATAAGCGCGGCCGGTCGGGACAGGTGCCCGGCCGGCGATGTAAATAACAGCAGCGGCACTCACGATCCCGGCAATAGCCGGGTGATACTATATGTTTGTAGCGTCTGCAGGACTGCGGGGACAGGAAAGGGGACGACTACCAGTACAAGGAGAGGAGAGACGGGCCACAGCGATGACGCTAGGGGAGGTGCAGCAGAGGGGGCACCCTCGACACTGCGGAGTGGTGTCAATCCCGTCCACGTGAGTGCGAGACAGTATGCCGCGGGATCAGCCGACGGAGGACGGATCCGGTCTCCGTCAGCGAGACGTCCGCGTCCACTGGCGCCTCCGCGCCCGCGCGTCAATGGTGGGCGCCGTGCGGTGGGGGAAAGGAGTGGTCCCACGAGGCCACCTCGACAACCCGTGAGGACGCCGCGGCCTGGACACGGCGAGAGGGAGGCCAATCTGGCCGAACTCGCAGCGGTGGCCGCCGCGGTAGAATCGCGGGGCCAACTGGAGGAGTTAGCTACCCGCGTGGCGAGCTTCTTCGGAAGGCACGCCGAGGGGGCGCGTGGGGCTGCCAGTGCAGCCACCAGTGGGAGGGGAGGCGGTCGGCGCCCTGCATCGGGTCAGGGTGCGCGTCGAACGGCAAGAGTGGAAGCCAGCTCGAGAGGGGATACCGGTCCTCGCGATAATATCCCCCGCGCGGAGCAGATCCGGGAGGCCACCCGAATCCAACACCTTTTCCGTACCAACCGCCGGCGCGCTGTAAGGGAGGTCCTGCAAGGGGCCTCATTGCACTGTGAGGTGCCCAAGGACATTGTCCAAGAGCACTTCACAACCTTATATGCGGGCCGGCATCCTACGGGTGACCTCCCGAGGCTCAACCCGGATGAGGCGACGCCAGAGTCAAACGGCGTCCTGGTATCGGATTACTCAGCCGCCGAGGTTGGTCGTCGGCTCAAGGGGATGAAGAATTCAGCCCCTGGACCCGACGGCCTCACTTACGGCGACCTGAGGAAGTCTGACCCAGGCGCCGTGCTTTTAACATCCTTTTTTAACGCGTGCCGCCGGGTTGGCTGTGTTCCGGACGGGTGGAAGAGTTCAAACACCGTCTTAATATATAAAAAAGGTGACCGGAATGACCTCTCGAATTGGAGACCACTTGCGCTGGGAGATGTAATCCCGAAGCTCTTTGCGGCGGTGCTGGCTGACCGACTCACCCGCTGGGCCGTGACCAACAGGCGGCTCTGCTCAGCGCAGAAGGGCTTTCTCCCCCACGAGGGATGCCTGGAGCACAATTTTGTGCTGCAGGAAGTCCTTGCCGACGCCCGTCGGCGACGCAGGGAAGTGGTGACGTCATGGTTGGACCTGTCCAATGCTTTCGGCTCAGTTCCCCATGACGCCATCATGGGGGCGCTGGAGGACGCGGGGGTCCCGCGGGAGACACGCAAAATAGTTGCCAGCCTCTACGATGGCTGCGCCACTCGGGTCCGGACTGCCGAAGGTTTTACGGGTGAGATTCCCATGCGCTCAGGGGTGAGGCAGGGGTGCCCTCTGAGCCCGATCCTTTTCAACCTCGCCCTCGAGCCAGTGGTCCGTGGTGCGACCGACTCGGGGGAGGGGTATGAATTGGGCGGGCACAGGGTGGTCGCCCTGGCATACGCCGACGATGTAGCACTCGTCGCTACATCGCCCGAGGGCATGGGAAGGCTACTGCAGGCAGCCGAAGGCACAGCGCTCCGTCTGGGCCTCTCCTTCAATCCCCGGAAGTGTGCTTCCCTGCACATCAAGGGGAATGGGGGGGTGGAACAGACGGAGTTCAGCCTAGGAGGAGAGAGGATTTACGCGTTGGCAGTCGGGGAATCCTATATACACCTTGGAGTGCCCACCGGAGTCTCTGTCGACCAGACTCCGTACCCAGCGATTCAGGGCATGCTCTCGGATCTTCGAGCGGTCGACTCTTCTCTGCTCGCCCCCTGGCAGAAAGTTGAGACGGTGGCAACGTTCATCTTGCCACGTCTGGACTTCCTGCTGAGGGGCGCCAAACTGAGGAAGGGCGTCCTGACTGAGGCCGATAAAGTCATCAAGCGCACAGTGAAGGCCTGGCTCAACCTGCCTCAGCGGGCCAGCGCAGAGTTGGTTTTCATCCCCCCCTCTAGGGGTGGCTGTGGCCTTCTCCCGCTGGCTGACCTAGCGGACGTCACGGCCGTGGCTCACGCGTTCAGAATGCTGAATTCAAGTGACCCGGTCGTGGCGGACATCGCGAAGTCGACGCTGAGGGCCACTGTGCGCGAGAAGACCCTAAGGACCCCTGACACCGGGGACCTCGCCAGGTACCTCTCCGGCTCGCTGGAGGGGGATCTGGCGAGGGTATCCTCAGGACGCGCCTCGTTTTGGTCGCGGGTAAGGGACGCCGGGAGGAGGTCAGGAGGGCGCCTCGGATTCTGCTGGGGATGGAGCGAGGACCGGCAGGAGCTCTCGGTGGAGCTAGAGTCCTTAAACGCGAGCGGGAAGATCATAGTGCCGCCCAGTGCCAAGGGGCAAATTATAGGCCGCATGAGGGCCGCAGCGGGAGAGCACTATTTAAGAACATTAATAGCTAAGCCAGACCAGGGGAAGGTCTTCGACGCCACCTCCCGTCACGCCCTTAGCAACCACTTTATGCGGACGGGGGGTCATATCCGCTTCGCGGACTGGCGCTTCGTTCACCGTGCTCGCCTGGATGTCGTCCCTCTGAACGGTACACGACGCTGGGCAGCCGGTGACAAGCGATGTCGGCGTTGCGGATATGAGTTGGAGAGCCTTCCCCACGTGCTCTCTCACTGTGGCAAGCATGCGGACGCACGTCAATTACGCCACCACGCGATAGTTAACCGTGTCGCGAAGGCTACCCGACTGCCCGGGGAGATTCGGGTGGATAGGAGGGTCCCTGGAGTCGGCGGCGAATTGGCGGCTCTGCGTCCCGACATTGTCGTGACGCACGAGCCGTCAAAGACGATCGTCCTCGTCGATGTGGCCGTGCCCTTCGAAAACGCTGCGGACGCGCTAGTGGAGGCGAGGCGGGACAAACTTTCCAAGTATGGACCCCTTGCCGACTCACTACGGGGGCGCGGATACACCGTCGAGGTCGGCGCTTTTATCGTCGGCTCCTTGGGCGCGTGGGACAAGGAGAACGATGCTCTGCTTCAGAGGCTGCGCGTCTCTCATCGCTACGGGGCGATGATGAGACGTCTCATAATATCTGAGACAGTAGCATGGTCCCGCGACATATACGTTGAGCATGTCACGGGGGTGCGGCAGTACTCCGTGGCGAACGCGGGGTCGAGGGTCGCCACCAATGCGACCTCCCCTCTAGAATTCCCGAATACGGGCGTAGAAGCAAGGGCGAGTGGGCCTGATGACCACGCGGGGACCTGTCCCGTTCCCGCTAATGACTAGCACTGAGCTAAGAAAAGGACCCAGATACTAACACCTCAGGCTACCAACCTCTTACTAACACCACGATGGGGCCAGTGCAATATATATATCTTGAAGCGAGCGAGCGCGCGAGCGTGCGAGCCTGAGCTGACGACGTCGCCCCTGGGCGACGGATATAAGATCTCTTTTTTTTTTTAGTGTCGGGACCTGCGAGCGGTCCCTGGACAATGATAAAGGCGACAGCGCCGCTGGGGATACTGCCCACAGCGGCGCCGACAAGATATTCTCGTCCCATAAGACGAGTGATATAAATGAATGAATGTATGGTGCTGTGACTTATTTATTTATTTATGTATCTATTTATTTAAAGACGGGCTAGTCCCAAAAATGAACTGTATTCAATCCCCGGGGTATGCCCCGGGGAAACATTAATTGAATAAACGCCTTTTATCTGTTCTTATCAGCTTAATATCTGATACACTCCCCATTGGGGAGTCAGAATATTAATCTGATTTTTGGAAATTGACGGGTCGGAGGGGCTTACTCCACCCCCGTCGCGAGTCGACCTGGTATTGCAGTACCATCAGGATCGGCTCATTTAGAGCCCATAACATCATTTGCTTGAAATTTCCACTACACTTTGATCTTACTATAAATTTTTAGTCTATTTATTTTTTATCAATTTTTTATTGTGTTTTTTTTATCGCGAGGAGAGCCCGCGCAGTGGTACGGTGGAGTGACCGCGAGTGTGGAGGAGTGCACGCCGCGTAATTTATTATCGTTGTGTGAGTGCGGTGCAGTACGACGGACGGAAGCCAGGTATTTCACGAGCGCGAGCCCCTTTACAGCTCGCGCGAAATTACCGCAGGTTCGGTAAGTTTTAATTCTATCGGAGTCGTGGGACCTTTTACACCCCACGGCGACCGATAGGTGGCCCATAAGGCACCCCCTTTCCCTGGCTTGCGCCCGCCGTACGACGGACGTTATGTCCGTTTGAATGCGTGCCCGCGTATTTATTTACTTCGCGTGTGCCTGCTTCAAATTTTAACGAACTTCGCTCCACCGTATCTTACGGGGAAGCCACAACTTTTATATACTCATTTTTATTATTATAAGCACCAAACTCAGGCCCCCACGGCCCACGCCCATTATTATTTCTATCTCTATTTTTTAACGCATCTTTGAGTGGCTAAATCCGGCCAGAACCGGCGGAAAATGCAGCCTGCACTAGACGGCGATATCCTAGTGCAGCGTTATCCGTTCCCCCTCGAATTTAGGTGCCCGGCGTGCTATACGGGCACAGTAAGCTCTTCGCAAAAGAGCAACGGCGTGTTCCAGCGGCACGAAGACCTGCGAAAACATATTAAGCTTCACCATAAGAGCGTAAAGGGCCACCTGTGGGAGTGCGCCAGATGCAAATTCAGGGACGACTCCAAGTACGCGGTGAAAAGAATCAAGTTCCACTATGAGAAGCAGCACCCGGGTGCTGCCGTGACCGCTGGGCCACGTGCTGCATCCGCCGGCGATCAGTCGGTCGGGCTCTCGGCCATGGCCGAGGAGCGTAGCGCCAGCTTAAGCGCTAATAATAATAACATAAGCCAAAACGCGAGCAGAGCGGTCATGAGTAATGTAAGCGCGAGTCGGACGACGGCTCCGGTCGCGCCGGCGGACCCCATGACCTCTGGGGGCTCACCGACGGTCCGAGCACCGTCCATCCCAGCTCGGACCACGGCGGCTGCCTCTAAATCGACAACGAAGAGGACAACCGTCGCAGCCAGCTCCAGCAACGCAAGGAGCGCCCGGAGTGGAGCCGCGCCGCCCAGCAAAACAGCGAGCGGCACCACCACGAGACAGCCCTCCATCTCCGGGTTCGTGGACCGGGGGCGACAGTCCGCGGGTAAGAACTCCCCTATCAGCGCGCCATCGAGCGGGCCAGCCGCAGCATCCGCTGCATCTGGAGCGAGGAGGACCAGCGGCGGGGCAACCCACACCTCTGCCCCGCGCGCTTCAACCAGCCCGGCGCCTCACCCCCCGGTAGTGGGGGTGAGAACAAGGAGCGCACGGGCAGCGAGCGAGCCTCCTCAGGCTGGCCCGCCAACAAGTACCAGGAGCAGCAGCAGGATGGCGCCACGAGTGGCTCTGACAGCGGCTTCAAAGCCGCCCAGGAGAGCCACAGGGAGTTCGACGCCCGCCTCAGCCTCTACAGCGGCGCGGGCATCATCGCTCCCGCCCGCGCCGCCTATGGCAATCCGGACGAGGTCCGCTGCTAAGGCAGCTGCAGCGGCCTCGGGAGGCGCCTCCACCACCTCGGCGCCTCCGACGTGCAGCGTCGCTGCAACTTTAACCACCACGACGACGACTACCTCCGTCTGTGGCATGCCCATCACCGCAGTGGCCGCCACCACTACATCCGTGGCCAAAGGGACGGTGGCAAGGCTCTCCACCATCTTTGAGCCTTCGCCGACCGTCCCGAGAAGATCCCTGGAGAGGAGGCTCTCGGACCAGCTCCTCTCCAGCACACCAGTGGCCACGCGGGATAGGGCGGCAATATCCGCCACGGACATAGCCACCTCCACCCCGATAGAGATGGCTCGGGCAGGCAAGAGGACGCCCGAGCCGAGGAGAAGTTCCCCCCCGTCCACCAGGGGGGAGGAGGAGTTGGGGGACGCGATCACCACCCCAGCGTCCCCCAGGGTGGAGGTTTCGGCATCAGTGACCCCGGGAGGAAGATCCTACGCGAGCGTGGTGGCCACGCCCTCGCCGCGATCTCTCGGGGTCATCGAGGAGTCGTCGGAAGAGGCTGAGGACACCAATAAAGAAGGAGATGAAGAAGAGGGACTGTCGTCCGGGGAAGAGGGCTGGCTGACGGCCGCCAGAAAAAGGAGGGGAAGAAGAGGAGCTGGGCGGCGCAGGCTAGAGGACACCCCTCCGTCCTCCCCTGCATCACCAGCATCCGGGCGACAGAGGCAGTCGCCGCAGCAACAACAACAACAACAGCAACTCCAGCGGGGCGAGCGGGTCTCCCCTGCACTGCGGCGTGCCCAGGGGTCACCGGTCCGAGCGACGCGGAGCCCGAACCACGAATCTAGTCATAATTTAAGCGTGACCGGTCGGGACAGGCGCCCGGCCGAAAGTATTGTAAATAATGTAAATAGTGTAAATAGGGATGTCTCTCACGATCCCGGCACCAGCCGGGTGATAATGTATGTTTGTTGTGTCTGCAGGACTGCGGGAACGGGACAGGAGACACGCGCAACGCAAGTGAGAGGGACGGGGACCCAGGGACAAGAGGACAGCAGCACTGAAGACGCCCAGGGGAGTGCAGCTGAGGGGGCACCTCCGACACCACGGAGGGCAGCCAACCCCGTCCGAGTGAGTGCGAGGCGTAATGGCGTGAGGCCAGCCGACGGTGGCCGGGCCCGGTCTTCGTCTGCGAGGCACCCGCGTCCACTAGCGGCTCCTCGCCCGCGTGTCAATGGCGGGCGCCGTGCGGTGGGGGAAAGGAGTGGTTCTACGAGGTCAGCTCGACAACCTGCGAGGGCACCGCGGCCTGGACACGGCAACAGGGAGGCATTAGCCGAACTCGCAGCGGTGGCCGCCGCGGTAGAATCGCAGGGCCAACTGGAGGAGCTTGCTACCCGCGTGGCGAGCTACTTCGGAAAGCACGCCGAGAGGGCACGTGGGGCTGCCAGTATAGCCACCAGTGGGAGGGGAGGCGGTCGACGCCCTGCATCGAGTGCGGGACCGCGTCGAACAGCGGCGGAGGAAGCCGGTTCGAGAGAGAATACCGGTCAGCGCGGTAGTATCCCCCGCGCGGAGCAAGTCCGGGAGGCCACCCGAATCCAAAGCCTCTTCCGATCCAACCGTCGGCGCGCAGTAAGGGAGGTCCTGCAAGGGGCCTCATTGCACTGCGAAGTACCTAAGGACACCGTCCAAGGGTACTTCGCTGCCTTATATGCGGGCCGGCAGCCCTCGGGTAACCTCCCGAGGCTCAACCCGGACGAAGCGACGCCTGAATCTAACGGCGCTCTGGTGGCGGACTACTCGGCCGCCGAGGTTGGTCGTCGGCTCAAGGGGATGAAAAACTCAGCCCCTGGTCCCGACGGCCTCACTTACGGCGACTTGAGGAAGTCCGACCCAGACGCCGTCCTATTAACATTCTTCTTTAACGCGTGCCGCCGGGTGGGCTGTGTTCCGGACGGGTGGAAAAGTTCGAACACCATCTTGATCTTTAAAAAAGGTGACCGGGATGATCTCTCGAATTGGAGACCTCTTGCCCTGGGAGACGTAATCCCAAAGCTTTTTGCGGCGGTGCTGGCTGACCGACTCACCCACTGGGCCGTAACCAACAAGCGGCTCTGCCCTGCGCAGAAGGGCTTTCTCCCCCACGAGGGATGCCTGGAGCACAATTTCGTGCTTCAGGAGGTTCTGGCCGACGCTCGTCGGCGACGTCGGGAGGTGGTGGCGTCCTGGTTGGACTTATCCAATGCCTTTGGATCTGTTCCCCATGACGCCATCTTGGGGGCGTTAGAGGACGCGGGGGTCCCGCGGGAGACGCGCGGTATAGTGGCCAGCCTATACGACGGCTGTGTCACTCGGGTCCGTACCGCTGAAGGCTTTACGGGCGATATTCCCATGCGCTCTGGGGTGAGGCAGGGGTGCCCTCTGAGCCCGATCCTCTTCAACCTCGCCCTCGAGCCAGTGGTCCGTGGTGCGACCGACTCGGGGGAGGGGTATGAGTTGGGCGGGCACAGGGTGGTCGCCCTGGCATACGCCGACGATGTGGCACTCGTCGCCACATCGCCTGAGGGCATGGGTAGGCTGTTGCAGGCAGCTGAGGGTACTGCACGACGTCTGGGCCTCTCCTTGAACCCCCGGAAATGTGCATCTCTGCACATCAAGGGGGCTGGGGGGGTGGAACAGACGGAATTTACCCTCGGAGGAGAGCGGATCTCCGCTCTGGCAGAAGGTGAGGCCTATTTGCACCTTGGGGTTCCCACCGGAGTGTCTGTCGACCAGACCCCGTACCCAGCGATCCAAGGAATGCTGTCGGATCTCCAAGCTGTGGATACTTCCCTGCTCGCCCCCTGGCAGAAAATTGAGACGGTGGCAACTTTCATCTTGCCCCGTCTTGATTTCCTGCTGAGGGGCGCCAAATTGAGGAAGAGCGCCCTGACTGAGGCCGATAAGAGGATCAAGCGCACAGTTAAGGCTTGGCTCAATCTACCCCAGCGGGCCAGCGCCGAGTTGGTTTTCATCCCCCCCTCTAGGGGAGGCTGTGGCCTTCTCCCGCTGGCTGACCTAGCTGACGTCACGGCCGTGGCTCACGCGTTCAGGATGCTGAATTCAAGTGACCCGGTCGTGGCAGATATTGCGAAGTCGTCGCTGGGAGCCACTGTGCGTGAGAAAATCGCAAGGACCCCTAACACCGGGGACCTCGCCAAGTACCTCTCCGGCTCGCTGGAGGGGGATCTGGCGAGGGTGTCCTCAGGGCGCGCCTCCTTTTGGACGCGCGTAAGAGAGGCAGGGAGGAGGTCCGGTGAGCGCCTTGGCTTTCGCTGGAGATGGGGCGAGGAGCGGCAGGAACTCTCGGTGGAGGTAAATTCGCTGCGAGAGAGTGGGATCATCATTATACCGCCCGCTGCCAAGGGGCAGATCATCGGCCGCATGAGGGCGGCGGTGGGGGAGCACTACCTGCGCACTCTGGTCGCCAAGCCGGATCAGGGGAAGGTCTACGACGCTACTTCCCGTCACGCACTAAGTAACCACTTTATGCGGACGGGGGGTCATACCCGCTTCGCCGACTGGCGCTTTGTGCATCGCGCTCGCCTGGACGTTGTCCCTCTAAACGGGACGAGACGCTGGGCGGCCGGTGACAAGCGCTGTCGAAGGTGCGGGTATGAGTTGGAAAGCCTTCCCCATGTGCTCTCTCATTGCGGCAAGCATGCGGCCGCGCGACAATTAAGACACCACGCGATAGTAGACCGGCTCGCGAGGGCCTCCCGACTGCCAGGGGAGATTCGCATAGATAGGCGCGTCCCTGGAGTCGGCGGTGAATTGGCGGCTCTGCGTCCCGACATTGTCGTGACGCACGAGCCGTCAAAGACGATCGTCCTCGTCGATGTGGCTGTGCCCTTCGAAAACGCTGCGAACGCGCTAGTGGAGGCGAGGCGGGACAAACTTTCAAAGTATGAACCCCTCGCCGAAACACTACGGGGGCGCGGGTACACCGTCGAGGTCGGCGCTTTCATCGTCGGCTCCTTGGGCGCCTGGGACGGAGAAAACGAGGGACTCCTCCAAAGGCTGCGCGTCTCTCATCGCTACTGGGCGATGATGAGACGTCTCATCATATCCGAGACAATAGCCTGGTCTCGTGACATATACGTGGAGCACGTCACAAGACTTAAGACGCACTCTCGGTGCTACGCTAGTCGACGGGCGACGGTTGATGCGTACCTATTCGTCCGTCCATATTTGTCTATTTATTTATATATGGATATATTTATGCAACCGATATGTTGAGAGAAGGGCTAGTCCCAAAAATGAAATGTATTCAATCCCCGGGGTATGCCCCGGGGAAACATTAATTGAATAAACGCCTTTTATTTGTTCTTATCAGCTTAATATCTGATACACTCCCCATTGGGGAGTCAGAATATTAATCTGATTTTTGGAAATTGACGGGTCGGAGGGGCTTGCTCCACCCCCGTCGCGAGTCGACCTGGTATTGCAGTACCATCAGGATCGGCTCATTTAGAGCCCTAACATCATTGCTTGAAATTTCCACTACACTTTGATCTTACTATAAAGTTTTTAGTCTATTTTTTTATCTATTTTTTTATTGTGCTTTTTTTTATCGCGAGGAGAGCCCGCGCAGTGGTACGGTGGAGTGACCGCGAGTGTGGAGGAGTGCACGCCGCGTAATTTATTATCGTTGTGTGAGTGCGGTGCAGTACGACGGACGGAAGCCAGGTATTTGACGAGCGCGAGCCCCTTTACAGCTCGCGCGAAATTACCGCAGGTACGGTAAGTCTTACTTCTATCGGAGTCGTGGGACCTTTTACACCCCACGGCGACCGATAGGTGGCCCATAAGGCACCCCCTTTCCCTGGCTTGCGCCCGCCGTACGACGGACGTTATGTCCGTTTGAATGCGTGTCCGCGTATTTATTTACTTCGCGTGTGCCTGCTTCAAATTTTAACGAACTTCGCTCCACCGTATCTTACGGGGAAGCCACAACTTTTATATACCCATTTTTATTATAAGCACTAAACTCAGGCCCCCACGGCCCACGCCCATTATTATCTTTATTTTTCTAACGCATCTCTGAGTGGCTAAACCCGACCAGAACCGGCGGAAAGATGCAGCCTGCACTAGACGGCGACATACTAGTGCAGCGTTATCCATTCCCGTCCGAATTCAGGTGCCCGGCGTGTTATACGGGCACAGTAAGCTCTTCGCAAAAGAGCAACGGCCTGTTCCAGCGGCACGAAGATTTAAGAAAACACGTGAAACTGCACCACAAAAACATTAAGGGCCACCTATGGGAGTGTGCCAGGTGTAAATTCCGGGATGACACGAAATACGCAGTCAAAAAAATTAAAGCGCATTATGATAAGCAGCACCCGGGAGCTACCGTGACCGCTGGGGCACGCGCTGCATCCGCCGGCGATCAGTCGGTCGGTCTCTCGGCCATGGCCGAGGAGCGTAACCTTAGCGCCAGCGCAAGATCAAACGCGACCCAAGAGGTAGATATAGATAGAGATAGATCGGCCTTGACCGATAGCTGTAGTGCGGCGACGACGGCTCCGGTCGCGCCGGCTGACCCCACGACCTCTGGGGGCGCACCGACGGTCCGAGCACCGTCCATCTCAGCTCGGACCACGGCGGCTGCCTCTAAAACAACATTGAAGAGGACCACCACCACAGCCAGCTCCGCCAGCGCAAGGGGCACCCGGAGCAAAGCCGCGCCGCCCGGCAAAACAGCGAGCGGCATCGCACCTAGGCAGTCCTCCATCGCCGGATTCATGGACCGGGGACGACAGTCCGTGGGCAAGGTCTCCACCGTGGCGCCCACGAGCGGGCCAGCCGCAGCATCCACAGAACTCACGACGAGGAGGACCAGCGGCGGGGCATCCAACACCTCTGCCCCGCGCGCTTCCATCAGCCCGGCGCCTCGCCCCCCGGTAGTGGGGGGTGAGAACGAGGAGCGCGCGGGCTACCAGCGAGCCTCCTCAGGCTGGCCCGCCATCAAGTACAAGGAGCAGCTGCAGGATGGCGCCACGGGTGGCTCCTACCGCGACGGCCAAGTCGCTCAAAGGAGCCACAGGGAGATCAACGCCCGCCTCAACCTCAACAGCGGCGCCGGCACGAGCGGCGCGGGCAACACCGCTCCCGCCCGCGCCGCCAATGGCAATACGAACGAGGTCCGCTGCCAAGGCAGCTGCAGCGGCCTCGGGAGGCGCCTCCACCACCTTGGTGCCTCCCACGTGCAGCGTCGCTGCAACCCTCACATCGACGACGACGGCTACCTCAGTCTGTGGCATGCCCATCCCGACTGTGGCCCTTTCAACATCGGTGGCCAAAGGGACGGTGGCGAGGCTCTCCACCATCTTCGAGCCCTCGCCAACCGTCCCGAGAAGATCGGCGGAGAGGAGGCTCTCAGACCAGCTCCTCTCCTGCACTCCAGTGACCACGCAGGATAGGGCGGCAATATCTGCCACAGACATAGCCACCTCCACCCCAATTGAGACGGCTCGGGCAGGCAGGGAAACGCCCGAGCCGAGGAGAAGTTCCCCCCCCCCCCCCCGGCCACCAGGGGGAGGAGGAGAAGAAGGGGGACGCGAACCCCATCTTAGCGTCCCCCAGGGTGGAGGCTTCGGCCGATATGACCCCGAACAGGAGATCATATGCGAGCGTGGTGGCCACGCCCTCGCCACGATCTCTCGGGGTCATCGAGGAGACGCCAGAGTCGGCAAATGAGGTTGAGGGCACAAACCAGAGGGAAAGAAGCAGAAATGAAGGAGAGGAACTGTCGTCCGATGCAGAGGGCTGGATGACCGCCAGCAGAAAAGGAAGGGGAAGAAGAGGAGCCGGGCGGCGCAGGCTGGAGGACACACCACCGTCCTCCCCAGCATCACCGACAACTCCACCAGCATCCGGGCGACAGGGGCAGCCGCCGCAGCGGCAGCGGCAACAACGACAGCGGGGTGAGCGGGTCTCCCCCGCACAGCGGTGCGCCCAGGGGTCACCAGTCCGAGCGACGCGGAGCCCAATAAATTTGTACAGTAGTGATATAAGTGCGGCCGGCCGGGACAGGTGCCCGACCGGCGATGTAAATAATAACACCAGCGCAACTTACGATCCCGGCAATTGCCGGGTGATCATATATGTTTGTAGTGTCTGCAGGACTGCGGGAACAGGACAGGGGACGACTACGACATGTACGAGAGAGACGGGCAGCCAAAGACAGGAAGACGCTCGGGGGAGTGCGGCTGAGGGGGCACCTCCGACACCACGGAGGGCAGTCAATCCCGTCACAGTGAGTGCGAGGCGGAATGACGCGAGACCAGCTGACGGAGGACGGGCCCGGTCTCCGCCTGCGAGGCGTCCGCGTCAACTAGCGGCTCCTCGCCCGCGTGTCAATGGCGGCCGCCGTGCGGTGGGGGGAAGGAGCGGTCCTGCGAGACCAGCTCGACAACCCGTGAGGACACCGCGGCCTGGACACGGCGAGAGGGAGGCCGCTTTGGCTGAACTCGCAGCGGTGGCCGCCGCAGTAGAATCGCGGGGCCAACTCGAGGAGCTTACTACCCGCGTGGCGAGCTTCTTTGGAAGGCACGCCGAGAGGGTGCGTGGGGCTGCCAGTGTAGCCACCAGTGGGAGGGGCGGCGGCCAGCGCTCTGCATCGAGTGCGGGGTCGCGTCGAACGGCAACGGAGGAAGCCAGGGCGAGAGGGGATACCGGTCCACGCGGTAATATCCCCCGCGCGGAACAGGTCCGGGAGGCCACCCGAATACAACACCTTCTCCGCTCCAACCGCCGGCGCGCTGTAAGGGAGGTCCTGCAAGGGGCCTCATCGCACTGTGAAGTGCCCAAGGACACTGTCCAAGAGCACTTCACTACCTTATATGCGGGCCGGCATCCTTCGGGTGACCTCCCGAGGCTCAATCCGGACGAGGCCACGCCAGAATCCAACGGCGTCCTGGTGGCGGACTACTCAGTCGCTGAGGTTGGTCGTCGGCTCAAGGGGATGAAGAACTCAGCCCCTGGACCCGACGGCCTTACTTACGGCGACCTGAGGAAGGCCGACCCAGGCGCCGTGCTATTAACATCTCTCTTTAATGCGTGCCGCCGGATTGGCTGTGTTCCGGACGGGTGGAAGAGATCGAACACCATTCTAATCTATAAAAAAGGTGACCGGGATGACCTCTCGAACTGGCGACCCCTTGCGCTGGGAGATGTGATTCCCAAACTCTTCGCGGCGGTGCTGGCTGACCGGCTCACCCGCTGGGCCGTATTCAACAAGCGGCTGTGCCCTGCGCAGAAGGGCTTTCTCCCCCACGAAGGATGCCTGGAACACAACTTTGTGCTTCAGGAGGTCCTGGCCGACGCCCGCCGGCGACGTCGGGAGGTGGTGGCGTCTTGGCTGGACTTATCCAATGCTTTTGGATCTGTCCCCCATGACGCCATCTTGGGGGCGCTAGAGGACGCGGGAGTCCCGCGGGAGACGCGCGGTATAGTGGCCAGCCTATACGACGGCTGTGTCACTCGGGTCCGGACGTCCGAAGGCTTTACGGGCGACATACCCATGCGCTCCGGGGTGAGGCAGGGGTGCCCTCTGAGCCCGATCCTCTTCAACCTCGCCCTCGAGCCTGTGGTCCGTGGTGCGACCGACTCGGGGGAGGGGTATGAGTTGGGCGGGCACAGGGTGGTCGCCCTGGCATACGCCGACGATGTAGCACTCGTCGCTACATCGCCCGAGGGCATGGGTAGGCTATTGCAGGCAGCTGAGGGTACGGCACGACGTCTGGGCCTCTCCTTCAATCCCCGGAAGTGTGCTTCTTTGCACATCAAGGGGAATGGGGGGGTGGAACAGACGGAGTTCACCCTCGGAGGAGAGCGAATCTCCGCTCTGGCAGTAGGTGAGGCCTATCTTCACCTTGGGGTTCCCACCGGGGTTTCTGTCGACCAGACCCCGTACCCAGCAATCCAGGGAATGCTGTCGGATCTCCGAGCTGTCAACGATTCCCTGCTCGCCCCTTGGCAGAAAGTTGAGACGGTGGCAACGTTCATCTTGCCCCGCCTTGACTTCTTGCTGAGGGGCGCCCATCTGAGGAAGGGCGTCCTGACTGAGGCCGACAAGATCATCAGGCGCACAGTTAAGGCTTGGCTCAATCTGCCCCAGCGGGCCAGTGCCGAGTTGGTCTATATCCCCCCTTCTAGGGGTGGTTGTGGCCTTCTCCCACTGGCCGACCTAGCTGACGTCACGACCGTGGCTCACGCGTTCAGAATGCTGAATTCAAGTGACCCGGTCGTGGCGGACATTGCGAAGTCTTCGCTGGGGGCCACTGTGCGGCAGAGGGTCGTAAGGACCCCTGAGTCCGGGGACCTCGCCAAGTACCTCTCCGGCTCGCTGGATGGGGACTTGGCGAGGGCATCCTCAGGACGCGCCTCATTTTGGACGCATGTAAGAGAGGCAGGGCGGCGATCCGGTGAGCGCCTTGGCTTTTGCTGGAGATGGGGCGAGGAACGGCAGGAGCTCTCGGTGGAGGTAAAGTCGATGCGAGGGACGGGGAGAATTATCATTCCGCCCGCTGCCAAGGGGCAGATAATCGGCCGCATGAGGGCTGCAGTGGGAGAACACTACCTCAGTTCACTTATAGCTAAGCCGGATCAGGGGAAGGTCTTCGACGCTACCTCCCGTCACGCTCTTAGCAATCACTTTATGCGGACGGGGGGTCATACCCGCTTCGCGGATTGGCGTTTTGTCCACCGTGCTCGTCTCGGCGTCGTCCCCTTGAACGGGACGCGGCGTTGGGCGGCCGGTGACAGGCGCTGTCGGCGATGCGGGTATGAGTTGGAGAGCCTTCCCCACGTTCTCTCCCACTGCGGCAAACATGCGGCCGCGCGACAATTAAGGCATAATGCCATTGTTAGCAGGCTCGCGAAGGCCTCCCGACTGCCAGGGGAGATTCGCCTAGATAGGCGCGTCCCTGGAGACGGCGGTGAATTGGCGGCTCTGCGTCCCGACATCGTCGTGACGCACGAGCCGTCAAAGACGATCGTCCTCGTCGATGTGGCTGTGCCCTTCGAAAACGCTGCGAACGCGCTAGTGGAGGCGAGGCGGGACAAACTTCTAAAGTATGAACCCCTCGCCGAAACACTACGGGGGCGCGGGTACACCGTCGAGGTCGACGCTTTCATCGTCGGCTCCCTGGGCGCCTGGGACGGAGAAAACGAGGGACTCCTCCAAAGGCTGCGCGTCTCTCATCGCTACGGGGCGATGATGAGACGTCTCATCATATCCGAGACAATAGCCTGGTCTCGTGACATATACGTGGAGCACGTCACCGGGGTGCGGCAATACTCCGTGGCGAACGCGGGGTCGGGGGTTGCCACCGAGGCGACTGCCCCATGTGAAGGCCCTCATAGGGGTGTCGAGACAAGGGCATCACTGCCTGATGACCACCCGGGAGCCTGTCCTGCTCCCGCTGCAATGAGCGCTGAGCGCTGAGCATGTATACTAACACCCCAAGCTCTTGTCCTATACTAACACCCATATGGAGCCAGCGCCAGCGAGCGATAGTTATTTATTTATATATGTATTTATTTACCTGTTAATGCGTGCGTACGAATGAGCGTGCCAGCTTGGGGAGACGACGCCGCCTTAGGGCGGTGGAAACAAAATATGCGTGTGCTGGGACCTACGTCAGGCCCAGCTGACAAAGATAGAGGCGAAAGCGATGGTGCCACTGGAGGTCTTGTCTCCAGTGGCCACAAGACTTAAAACGCACTCTCGGTGCTACGCTAGTCGACGGGCGACGTTTGATGCGTAACTATTCGTCCGTCCATATTTGTCTATTTATTTATATTTATTTATATTTATTTATATATAGATATATTCATGCAACCAATATGTTGAGAGAAGGGCTAGTCCCAAAAATGAAATGTATTCAATCCCCGGGGTATGCCCCGGGGAAACATTAAGCGATAACCCTAGGGCGGAACCAAGCGCAAACAATGTTAGCGAGGACATGACGACGGCTCCGGTCGTGCCGGCTGACCCCCTGACCTCCGGGGGCACACCTACTGTCCGAGCACCACCTAGTCCAGCTCGGACCGCGGCGGCTGCCTCTAGATCAACGATGAAGAGGACAACAGTCGCTGCCAGCTCCAGCGGCACAAGGAGCACCCGGAGCAGAGCTGCGCCGCCTAGCAAAACAACGAGCGGCCTTACTACGAGACAGTCCTCCATCACCGGGTTCGTGGACCGGGGACGACAGTCCGCGGGTAAGAACTCCCCTATCAGCGCGCCATCGAGCGGGCCAGCCGCAGCATCCGCTGCATCTGGAGCGAGGAGGACCAGCGGCGGGGCAACCTACACCTCTGCCCCGCGCGCTTCAACCAGCCCGGCGCCTCACCCCCCGGTAGTGGGGGTGAGAACAAGGAGCGCACGGGCAGCGAGCGAGCCTCCTCAGGCTGGCCCGCCAACAAGTACGAGGAGCAGCAGCAGGATGGCGCCACGTGTGGCTCCGACAGCGGCTTCAAAGCCGCCCAGGAGAGCCACATGGAGTTCAACGCCCGCCTCAGCCTCTACAGCGGCGCCGGCACGTGCGGCGCGGGCATCATCGCTCCCGCCCGCGCCGCCTATGGCAATCCGGACGAGGTCCGCTGCTAAGGCAGCTGCAGCGGCCTCGGGAGGCGCCTCCACCACCTCGGCGCCTCCGACGTGCAGCGTCGCTGCAACTTTAACCACCACGACGACGACTACCTCCGTCTGTGGCATGCCCATCACCGCAGTGGCCGCCACCACTACATCCGTGGCCAAAGGGACGGTGGCAAGGCTCTCCACCATCTTTGAGCCTTCGCCGACCGTCCCGAGAAGATCCCTGGAGAGGAGGCTCTCGGACCAGCTCCTCTCCAGCACACCAGTGGCCACGCGGGATAGGGCGGCAATATCCGCCACGGACATAGCCACCTCCACCCCGATAGAGATGGCTCGGGCAGGCAAGAGGACGCCCGAGCCGAGGAGAAGCTCCCCCCCGTCCACCAGGGGGGAGGAGGAGTTAGGGGACGCGATCACCACCCCAGCGTCCCCCAGGGTGGAGGTTTCGGCATCAGTGACCCCGGGAGGAAGATCCTACGCGAGCGTGGTGGCCACGCCCTCGCCGCGATCTCTCGGGGTCATCGAGGAGTCGTCGGAAGAGGCTGAGGATGTCAATAAAGAAGGAGAAGAAGAAGAGGGACTGTCGTCCGGGGAAGAGGGCTGGCTGACGGCCGCCAGAAAGAGGAGGGGAAGAAGAGGAGCCGGGCGGCGCAGGCTAGAGGACTCCCCTCCGTCCTCCCCTGCATCACCAGCATCCGGGCGACAGAGGCAGTCGCCGCAGCAACAACAACAACAACAGCAACTCCAGCGGGGCGAGCGGGTCTCCCCTGCACTGCGGCGTGCCCAGAGGTCACCGGTCCGAGCGACGCGGAGCCCTACAAATTTAAATTTATACTATTCTACCATAAGCGCGGCCGGTCGGGACAGGTGCCCGGCCGGCGATGTAAATAACAGCAGCGGCACTCACGATCCCGGCAATAGCCGGGTGATACTATATGTTTGTAGCGTCTGCAGGACTGCGGGGACAGGAAAGGGGACGACTACCAGTACAAGGAGAGGAGAGACGGGCCACAGCGATGACGCTAGGGGAGGTGCAGCAGAGGGGGCACCCTCGACACTGCGGAGTGGTGTCAATCCCGTCCACGTGAGTGCGAGACAGTATGCCGCGGGATCAGCCGACGGAGGACGGATCCGGTCTCCGTCAGCGAGACGTCCGCGTCCACTGGCGCCTCCGCGCCCGCGCGTCAATGGTGGGCGCCGTGCGGTGGGGGAAAGGAGTGGTCCCACGAGGCCACCTCGACAACCCGTGAGGACGCCGCGGCCTGGACACGGCGAGAGGGAGGCCAATCTGGCCGAACTCGCAGCGGTGGCCGCCGCGGTAGAATCGCGGGGCCAACTGGAGGAGTTAGCTACCCGCGTGGCGAGCTTCTTCGGAAGGCACGCCGAGGGGGCGCGTGGGGCTGCCAGTGCAGCCACCAGTGGGAGGGGAGGCGGTCGGCGCCCTGCATCGGGTCAGGGTGCGCGTCGAACGGCAAGAGTGGAAGCCAGCTCGAGAGGGGATACCGGTCCTCGCGATAATATCCCCCGCGCGGAGCAGATCCGGGAGGCCACCCGAATCCAACACCTTTTCCGTACCAACCGCCGGCGCGCTGTAAGGGAGGTCCTGCAAGGGGCCTCATTGCACTGTGAGGTGCCCAAGGACATTGTCCAAGAGCACTTCACAACCTTATATGCGGGCCGGCATCCTACGGGTGACCTCCCGAGGCTCAACCCGGATGAGGCGACGCCAGAGTCAAACGGCGTCCTGGTATCGGATTACTCAGCCGCCGAGGTTGGTCGTCGGCTCAAGGGGATGAAGAATTCAGCCCCTGGACCCGACGGCCTCACTTACGGCGACCTGAGGAAGTCTGACCCAGGCGCCGTGCTTTTAACATCCTTTTTTAACGCGTGCCGCCGGGTTGGCTGTGTTCCGGACGGGTGGAAGAGTTCAAACACCGTCTTAATATATAAAAAAGGTGACCGGAATGACCTCTCGAATTGGAGACCACTTGCGCTGGGAGATGTAATCCCGAAGCTCTTTGCGGCGGTGCTGGCTGACCGACTCACCCGCTGGGCCGTGACCAACAGGCGGCTCTGCTCAGCGCAGAAGGGCTTTCTCCCCCACGAGGGATGCCTGGAGCACAATTTTGTGCTGCAGGAAGTCCTTGCCGACGCCCGTCGGCGACGCAGGGAAGTGGTGACGTCATGGTTGGACCTGTCCAATGCTTTCGGCTCAGTTCCCCATGACGCCATCATGGGGGCGCTGGAGGACGCGGGGGTCCCGCGGGAGACACGCAAAATAGTTGCCAGCCTCTACGATGGCTGCGCCACTCGGGTCCGGACTGCCGAAGGTTTTACGGGTGAGATTCCCATGCGCTCAGGGGTGAGGCAGGGGTGCCCTCTGAGCCCGATCCTTTTCAACCTCGCCCTCGAGCCAGTGGTCCGTGGTGCGACCGACTCGGGGGAGGGGTATGAATTGGGCGGGCACAGGGTGGTCGCCCTGGCATACGCCGACGATGTAGCACTCGTCGCTACATCGCCCGAGGGCATGGGAAGGCTACTGCAGGCAGCCGAAGGCACAGCGCTCCGTCTGGGCCTCTCCTTCAATCCCCGGAAGTGTGCTTCCCTGCACATCAAGGGGAATGGGGGGGTGGAACAGACGGAGTTCAGCCTAGGAGGAGAGAGGATTTACGCGTTGGCAGTCGGGGAATCCTATATACACCTTGGAGTGCCCACCGGAGTCTCTGTCGACCAGACTCCGTACCCAGCGATTCAGGGCATGCTCTCGGATCTTCGAGCGGTCGACTCTTCTCTGCTCGCCCCCTGGCAGAAAGTTGAGACGGTGGCAACGTTCATCTTGCCACGTCTGGACTTCCTGCTGAGGGGCGCCAAACTGAGGAAGGGCGTCCTGACTGAGGCCGATAAAGTCATCAAGCGCACAGTGAAGGCCTGGCTCAACCTGCCTCAGCGGGCCAGCGCAGAGTTGGTTTTCATCCCCCCCTCTAGGGGTGGCTGTGGCCTTCTCCCGCTGGCTGACCTAGCGGACGTCACGGCCGTGGCTCACGCGTTCAGAATGCTGAATTCAAGTGACCCGGTCGTGGCGGACATCGCGAAGTCGACGCTGAGGGCCACTGTGCGCGAGAAGACCCTAAGGACCCCTGACACCGGGGACCTCGCCAGGTACCTCTCCGGCTCGCTGGAGGGGGATCTGGCGAGGGTATCCTCAGGACGCGCCTCGTTTTGGTCGCGGGTAAGGGACGCCGGGAGGAGGTCAGGAGGGCGCCTCGGATTCTGCTGGGGATGGAGCGAGGACCGGCAGGAGCTCTCGGTGGAGCTAGAGTCCTTAAACGCGAGCGGGAAGATCATAGTGCCGCCCAGTGCCAAGGGGCAAATTATAGGCCGCATGAGGGCCGCAGCGGGAGAGCACTATTTAAGAACATTAATAGCTAAGCCAGACCAGGGGAAGGTCTTCGACGCCACCTCCCGTCACGCCCTTAGCAACCACTTTATGCGGACGGGGGGTCATATCCGCTTCGCGGACTGGCGCTTCGTTCACCGTGCTCGCCTGGATGTCGTCCCTCTGAACGGTACACGACGCTGGGCAGCCGGTGACAAGCGATGTCGGCGTTGCGGATATGAGTTGGAGAGCCTTCCCCACGTGCTCTCTCACTGTGGCAAGCATGCGGACGCACGTCAATTACGCCACCACGCGATAGTTAACCGTGTCGCGAAGGCTACCCGACTGCCCGGGGAGATTCGGGTGGATAGGAGGGTCCCTGGAGTCGGCGGCGAATTGGCGGCTCTGCGTCCCGACATTGTCGTGACGCACGAGCCGTCAAAGACGATCGTCCTCGTCGATGTGGCCGTGCCCTTCGAAAACGCTGCGGACGCGCTAGTGGAGGCGAGGCGGGACAAACTTTCCAAGTATGGACCCCTTGCCGACTCACTACGGGGGCGCGGATACACCGTCGAGGTCGGCGCTTTTATCGTCGGCTCCTTGGGCGCGTGGGACAAGGAGAACGATGCTCTCCTTCAGAGGCTGCGCGTCTCTCATCGCTACGGGGCGATGATGAGACGTCTCATAATATCTGAGACAGTAGCATGGTCCCGCGACATATACGTTGAGCATGTCACGGGGGTGCGGCAGTACTCCGTGGCGAACGCGGGGTCGAGGGTCGCCACCAATGCGACCTCCCCTCTAGAATTCCCGAATACGGGCGTAGAAGCAAGGGCGAGTGGGCCTGATGACCACGCGGGGACCTGTCCCGTTCCCGCTAATGACTAGCACTGAGCTAAGAAAAGGACCCAGATACTAACACCTCAGGCTACCAACCTCTTACTAACACCACGATGGGGCCAGTGCAATATATATATCTTGAAGCGAGCGAGCGCGCGAGCGTGCGAGCCTGAGCTGACGACGTCGCCCCTGGGCGACGGATATAAGATCTCTTTTTTTTTTTAGTGTCGGGACCTGCGAGCGGTCCCTGGACAATGATAAAGGCGACAGCGCCGCTGGGGATACTGCCCACAGCGGCGCCGACAAGATATTCTCGTCCCATAAGACGAGTGATATAAATGAATGAATGTATGGTGCTGTGACTTATTTATTTATTTATGTATCTATTTATTTAAAGACGGGCTAGTCCCAAAAATGAACTGTATTCAATCCCCGGGGTATGCCCCGGGGAAACATTAATTGAATAAACGCCTTTTATCTGTTCTTATCAGCTTAATATCTGATACACTCCCCATTGGGGAGTCAGAATATTAATCTGATTTTTGGAAATTGACGGGTCGGAGGGGCTTACTCCACCCCCGTCGCGAGTCGACCTGGTATTGCAGTACCATCAGGATCGGCTCATTTAGAGCCCATAACATCATTTGCTTGAAATTTCCACTACACTTTGATCTTACTATAAATTTTTAGTCTATTTATTTTTTATCAATTTTTTATTGTGTTTTTTTTATCGCGAGGAGAGCCCGCGCAGTGGTACGGTGGAGTGACCGCGAGTGTGGAGGAGTGCACGCCGCGTAATTTATTATCGTTGTGTGAGTGCGGTGCAGTACGACGGACGGAAGCCAGGTATTTCACGAGCGCGAGCCCCTTTACAGCTCGCGCGAAATTACCGCAGGTTCGGTAAGTTTTAATTCTATCGGAGTCGTGGGACCTTTTACACCCCACGGCGACCGATAGGTGGCCCATAAGGCACCCCCTTTCCCTGGCTTGCGCCCGCCGTACGACGGACGTTATGTCCGTTTGAATGCGTGCCCGCGTATTTATTTACTTCGCGTGTGCCTGCTTCAAATTTTAACGAACTTCGCTCCACCGTATCTTACGGGGAAGCCACAACTTTTATATACTCATTTTTATTATTATAAGCACCAAACTCAGGCCCCCACGGCCCACGCCCATTATTATTTCTATCTCTATTTTTTAACGCATCTTTGAGTGGCTAAATCCGGCCAGAACCGGCGGAAAATGCAGCCTGCACTAGACGGCGATATCCTAGTGCAGCGTTATCCGTTCCCCCTCGAATTTAGGTGCCCGGCGTGCTATACGGGCACAGTAAGCTCTTCGCAAAAGAGCAACGGCGTGTTCCAGCGGCACGAAGACCTGCGAAAACATATTAAGCTTCACCATAAGAGCGTAAAGGGCCACCTGTGGGAGTGCGCCAGATGCAAATTCAGGGACGACTCCAAGTACGCGGTGAAAAGAATCAAGTTCCACTATGAGAAGCAGCACCCGGGTGCTGCCGTGACCGCTGGGCCACGTGCTGCATCCGCCGGCGATCAGTCGGTCGGGCTCTCGGCCATGGCCGAGGAGCGTAGCGCCAGCTTAAGCGCTAATAATAATAACATAAGCCAAAACGCGAGCAGAGCGGTCATGAGTAATGTAAGCGCGAGTCGGACGACGGCTCCGGTCGCGCCGGCGGACCCCATGACCTCTGGGGGCTCACCGACGGTCCGAGCACCGTCCATCCCAGCTCGGACCACGGCGGCTGCCTCTAAATCGACAACGAAGAGGACAACCGTCGCAGCCAGCTCCAGCAACGCAAGGAGCGCCCGGAGTGGAGCCGCGCCGCCCAGCAAAACAGCGAGCGGCACCACCACGAGACAGCCCTCCATCTCCGGGTTCGTGGACCGGGGGCGACAGTCCGCGGGTAAGAACTCCCCTATCAGCGCGCCATCGAGCGGGCCAGCCGCAGCATCCGCTGCATCTGGAGCGAGGAGGACCAGCGGCGGGGCAACCCACACCTCTGCCCCGCGCGCTTCAACCAGCCCGGCGCCTCACCCCCCGGTAGTGGGGGTGAGAACAAGGAGCGCACGGGCAGCGAGCGAGCCTCCTCAGGCTGGCCCGCCAACAAGTACCAGGAGCAGCAGCAGGATGGCGCCACGAGTGGCTCTGACAGCGGCTTCAAAGCCGCCCAGGAGAGCCACAGGGAGTTCGACGCCCGCCTCAGCCTCTACAGCGGCGCGGGCATCATCGCTCCCGCCCGCGCCGCCTATGGCAATCCGGACGAGGTCCGCTGCTAAGGCAGCTGCAGCGGCCTCGGGAGGCGCCTCCACCACCTCGGCGCCTCCGACGTGCAGCGTCGCTGCAACTTTAACCACCACGACGACGACTACCTCCGTCTGTGGCATGCCCATCACCGCAGTGGCCGCCACCACTACATCCGTGGCCAAAGGGACGGTGGCAAGGCTCTCCACCATCTTTGAGCCTTCGCCGACCGTCCCGAGAAGATCCCTGGAGAGGAGGCTCTCGGACCAGCTCCTCTCCAGCACACCAGTGGCCACGCGGGATAGGGCGGCAATATCCGCCACGGACATAGCCACCTCCACCCCGATAGAGATGGCTCGGGCAGGCAAGAGGACGCCCGAGCCGAGGAGAAGTTCCCCCCCGTCCACCAGGGGGGAGGAGGAGTTGGGGGACGCGATCACCACCCCAGCGTCCCCCAGGGTGGAGGTTTCGGCATCAGTGACCCCGGGAGGAAGATCCTACGCGAGCGTGGTGGCCACGCCCTCGCCGCGATCTCTCGGGGTCATCGAGGAGTCGTCGGAAGAGGCTGAGGACACCAATAAAGAAGGAGATGAAGAAGAGGGACTGTCGTCCGGGGAAGAGGGCTGGCTGACGGCCGCCAGAAAAAGGAGGGGAAGAAGAGGAGCTGGGCGGCGCAGGCTAGAGGACACCCCTCCGTCCTCCCCTGCATCACCAGCATCCGGGCGACAGAGGCAGTCGCCGCAGCAACAACAACAACAACAGCAACTCCAGCGGGGCGAGCGGGTCTCCCCTGCACTGCGGCGTGCCCAGGGGTCACCGGTCCGAGCGACGCGGAGCCCGAACCACGAATCTAGTCATAATTTAAGCGTGACCGGTCGGGACAGGCGCCCGGCCGAAAGTATTGTAAATAATGTAAATAGTGTAAATAGGGATGTCTCTCACGATCCCGGCACCAGCCGGGTGATAATGTATGTTTGTTGTGTCTGCAGGACTGCGGGAACGGGACAGGAGACACGCGCAACGCAAGTGAGAGGGACGGGGACCCAGGGACAAGAGGACAGCAGCACTGAAGACGCCCAGGGGAGTGCAGCTGAGGGGGCACCTCCGACACCACGGAGGGCAGCCAACCCCGTCCGAGTGAGTGCGAGGCGTAATGGCGTGAGGCCAGCCGACGGTGGCCGGGCCCGGTCTTCGTCTGCGAGGCACCCGCGTCCACTAGCGGCTCCTCGCCCGCGTGTCAATGGCGGGCGCCGTGCGGTGGGGGAAAGGAGTGGTTCTACGAGGTCAGCTCGACAACCTGCGAGGGCACCGCGGCCTGGACACGGCAACAGGGAGGCATTAGCCGAACTCGCAGCGGTGGCCGCCGCGGTAGAATCGCAGGGCCAACTGGAGGAGCTTGCTACCCGCGTGGCGAGCTACTTCGGAAAGCACGCCGAGAGGGCACGTGGGGCTGCCAGTATAGCCACCAGTGGGAGGGGAGGCGGTCGACGCCCTGCATCGAGTGCGGGACCGCGTCGAACAGCGGCGGAGGAAGCCGGTTCGAGAGAGAATACCGGTCAGCGCGGTAGTATCCCCCGCGCGGAGCAAGTCCGGGAGGCCACCCGAATCCAAAGCCTCTTCCGATCCAACCGTCGGCGCGCAGTAAGGGAGGTCCTGCAAGGGGCCTCATTGCACTGCGAAGTACCTAAGGACACCGTCCAAGGGTACTTCGCTGCCTTATATGCGGGCCGGCAGCCCTCGGGTAACCTCCCGAGGCTCAACCCGGACGAAGCGACGCCTGAATCTAACGGCGCTCTGGTGGCGGACTACTCGGCCGCCGAGGTTGGTCGTCGGCTCAAGGGGATGAAAAACTCAGCCCCTGGTCCCGACGGCCTCACTTACGGCGACTTGAGGAAGTCCGACCCAGACGCCGTCCTATTAACATTCTTCTTTAACGCGTGCCGCCGGGTGGGCTGTGTTCCGGACGGGTGGAAAAGTTCGAACACCATCTTGATCTTTAAAAAAGGTGACCGGGATGATCTCTCGAATTGGAGACCTCTTGCCCTGGGAGACGTAATCCCAAAGCTTTTTGCGGCGGTGCTGGCTGACCGACTCACCCACTGGGCCGTAACCAACAAGCGGCTCTGCCCTGCGCAGAAGGGCTTTCTCCCCCACGAGGGATGCCTGGAGCACAATTTCGTGCTTCAGGAGGTTCTGGCCGACGCTCGTCGGCGACGTCGGGAGGTGGTGGCGTCCTGGTTGGACTTATCCAATGCCTTTGGATCTGTTCCCCATGACGCCATCTTGGGGGCGTTAGAGGACGCGGGGGTCCCGCGGGAGACGCGCGGTATAGTGGCCAGCCTATACGACGGCTGTGTCACTCGGGTCCGTACCGCTGAAGGCTTTACGGGCGATATTCCCATGCGCTCTGGGGTGAGGCAGGGGTGCCCTCTGAGCCCGATCCTCTTCAACCTCGCCCTCGAGCCAGTGGTCCGTGGTGCGACCGACTCGGGGGGGGGTATGAGTTGGGCGGGCACAGGGTGGTCGCCCTGGCATACGCCGACGATGTGGCACTCGTCGCCACATCGCCTGAGGGCATGGGTAGGCTGTTGCAGGCAGCTGAGGGTACTGCACGACGTCTGGGCCTCTCCTTGAACCCCCGGAAATGTGCATCTCTGCACATCAAGGGGGCTGGGGGGGTGGAACAGACGGAATTTACCCTCGGAGGAGAGCGGATCTCCGCTCTGGCAGAAGGTGAGGCCTATTTGCACCTTGGGGTTCCCACCGGAGTGTCTGTCGACCAGACCCCGTACCCAGCGATCCAAGGAATGCTGTCGGATCTCCAAGCTGTGGATACTTCCCTGCTCGCCCCCTGGCAGAAAATTGAGACGGTGGCAACTTTCATCTTGCCCCGTCTTGATTTCCTGCTGAGGGGCGCCAAATTGAGGAAGAGCGCCCTGACTGAGGCCGATAAGAGGATCAAGCGCACAGTTAAGGCTTGGCTCAATCTACCCCAGCGGGCCAGCGCCGAGTTGGTTTTCATCCCCCCCTCTAGGGGAGGCTGTGGCCTTCTCCCGCTGGCTGACCTAGCTGACGTCACGGCCGTGGCTCACGCGTTCAGGATGCTGAATTCAAGTGACCCGGTCGTGGCAGATATTGCGAAGTCGTCGCTGGGAGCCACTGTGCGTGAGAAAATCGCAAGGACCCCTAACACCGGGGACCTCGCCAAGTACCTCTCCGGCTCGCTGGAGGGGGATCTGGCGAGGGTGTCCTCAGGGCGCGCCTCCTTTTGGACGCGCGTAAGAGAGGCAGGGAGGAGGTCCGGTGAGCGCCTTGGCTTTCGCTGGAGATGGGGCGAGGAGCGGCAGGAACTCTCGGTGGAGGTAAATTCGCTGCGAGAGAGTGGGATCATCATTATACCGCCCGCTGCCAAGGGGCAGATCATCGGCCGCATGAGGGCGGCGGTGGGGGAGCACTACCTGCGCACTCTGGTCGCCAAGCCGGATCAGGGGAAGGTCTACGACGCTACTTCCCGTCACGCACTAAGTAACCACTTTATGCGGACGGGGGGTCATACCCGCTTCGCCGACTGGCGCTTTGTGCATCGCGCTCGCCTGGACGTTGTCCCTCTAAACGGGACGAGACGCTGGGCGGCCGGTGACAAGCGCTGTCGAAGGTGCGGGTATGAGTTGGAAAGCCTTCCCCATGTGCTCTCTCATTGCGGCAAGCATGCGGCCGCGCGACAATTAAGACACCACGCGATAGTAGACCGGCTCGCGAGGGCCTCCCGACTGCCAGGGGAGATTCGCATAGATAGGCGCGTCCCTGGAGTCGGCGGTGAATTGGCGGCTCTGCGTCCCGACATTGTCGTGACGCACGAGCCGTCAAAGACGATCGTCCTCGTCGATGTGGCTGTGCCCTTCGAAAACGCTGCGAACGCGCTAGTGGAGGCGAGGCGGGACAAACTTTCAAAGTATGAACCCCTCGCCGAAACACTACGGGGGCGCGGGTACACCGTCGAGGTCGGCGCTTTCATCGTCGGCTCCTTGGGCGCCTGGGACGGAGAAAACGAGGGACTCCTCCAAAGGCTGCGCGTCTCTCATCGCTACTGGGCGATGATGAGACGTCTCATCATATCCGAGACAATAGCCTGGTCTCGTGACATATACGTGGAGCACGTCACAAGACTTAAGACGCACTCTCGGTGCTACGCTAGTCGACGGGCGACGGTTGATGCGTACCTATTCGTCCGTCCATATTTGTCTATTTATTTATATATGGATATATTTATGCAACCGATATGTTGAGAGAAGGGCTAGTCCCAAAAATGAAATGTATTCAATCCCCGGGGTATGCCCCGGGGAAACATTAATTGAATAAACGCCTTTTATTTGTTCTTATCAGCTTAATATCTGATACACTCCCCATTGGGGAGTCAGAATATTAATCTGATTTTTGGAAATTGACGGGTCGGAGGGGCTTGCTCCACCCCCGTCGCGAGTCGACCTGGTATTGCAGTACCATCAGGATCGGCTCATTTAGAGCCCTAACATCATTGCTTGAAATTTCCACTACACTTTGATCTTACTATAAAGTTTTTAGTCTATTTTTTTATCTATTTTTTTATTGTGCTTTTTTTTATCGCGAGGAGAGCCCGCGCAGTGGTACGGTGGAGTGACCGCGAGTGTGGAGGAGTGCACGCCGCGTAATTTATTATCGTTGTGTGAGTGCGGTGCAGTACGACGGACGGAAGCCAGGTATTTGACGAGCGCGAGCCCCTTTACAGCTCGCGCGAAATTACCGCAGGTACGGTAAGTCTTACTTCTATCGGAGTCGTGGGACCTTTTACACCCCACGGCGACCGATAGGTGGCCCATAAGGCACCCCCTTTCCCTGGCTTGCGCCCGCCGTACGACGGACGTTATGTCCGTTTGAATGCGTGTCCGCGTATTTATTTACTTCGCGTGTGCCTGCTTCAAATTTTAACGAACTTCGCTCCACCGTATCTTACGGGGAAGCCACAACTTTTATATACCCATTTTTATTATAAGCACTAAACTCAGGCCCCCACGGCCCACGCCCATTATTATCTTTATTTTTCTAACGCATCTCTGAGTGGCTAAACCCGACCAGAACCGGCGGAAAGATGCAGCCTGCACTAGACGGCGACATACTAGTGCAGCGTTATCCATTCCCGTCCGAATTCAGGTGCCCGGCGTGTTATACGGGCACAGTAAGCTCTTCGCAAAAGAGCAACGGCCTGTTCCAGCGGCACGAAGATTTAAGAAAACACGTGAAACTGCACCACAAAAACATTAAGGGCCACCTATGGGAGTGTGCCAGGTGTAAATTCCGGGATGACACGAAATACGCAGTCAAAAAAATTAAAGCGCATTATGATAAGCAGCACCCGGGAGCTACCGTGACCGCTGGGGCACGCGCTGCATCCGCCGGCGATCAGTCGGTCGGTCTCTCGGCCATGGCCGAGGAGCGTAACCTTAGCGCCAGCGCAAGATCAAACGCGACCCAAGAGGTAGATATAGATAGAGATAGATCGGCCTTGACCGATAGCTGTAGTGCGGCGACGACGGCTCCGGTCGCGCCGGCTGACCCCACGACCTCTGGGGGCGCACCGACGGTCCGAGCACCGTCCATCTCAGCTCGGACCACGGCGGCTGCCTCTAAAACAACATTGAAGAGGACCACCACCACAGCCAGCTCCGCCAGCGCAAGGGGCACCCGGAGCAAAGCCGCGCCGCCCGGCAAAACAGCGAGCGGCATCGCACCTAGGCAGTCCTCCATCGCCGGATTCATGGACCGGGGACGACAGTCCGTGGGCAAGGTCTCCACCGTGGCGCCCACGAGCGGGCCAGCCGCAGCATCCACAGAACTCACGACGAGGAGGACCAGCGGCGGGGCATCCAACACCTCTGCCCCGCGCGCTTCCATCAGCCCGGCGCCTCGCCCCCCGGTAGTGGGGGGTGAGAACGAGGAGCGCGCGGGCTACCAGCGAGCCTCCTCAGGCTGGCCCGCCATCAAGTACAAGGAGCAGCTGCAGGATGGCGCCACGGGTGGCTCCTACCGCGACGGCCAAGTCGCTCAAAGGAGCCACAGGGAGATCAACGCCCGCCTCAACCTCAACAGCGGCGCCGGCACGAGCGGCGCGGGCAACACCGCTCCCGCCCGCGCCGCCAATGGCAATACGAACGAGGTCCGCTGCCAAGGCAGCTGCAGCGGCCTCGGGAGGCGCCTCCACCACCTTGGTGCCTCCCACGTGCAGCGTCGCTGCAACCCTCACATCGACGACGACGGCTACCTCAGTCTGTGGCATGCCCATCCCGACTGTGGCCCTTTCAACATCGGTGGCCAAAGGGACGGTGGCGAGGCTCTCCACCATCTTCGAGCCCTCGCCAACCGTCCCGAGAAGATCGGCGGAGAGGAGGCTCTCAGACCAGCTCCTCTCCTGCACTCCAGTGACCACGCAGGATAGGGCGGCAATATCTGCCACAGACATAGCCACCTCCACCCCAATTGAGACGGCTCGGGCAGGCAGGGAAACGCCCGAGCCGAGGAGAAGTTCCCCCCCCCCCCCCCCGGCCACCAGGGGGAGGAGGAGAAGAAGGGGGACGCGAACCCCATCTTAGCGTCCCCCAGGGTGGAGGCTTCGGCCGATATGACCCCGAACAGGAGATCATATGCGAGCGTGGTGGCCACGCCCTCGCCACGATCTCTCGGGGTCATCGAGGAGACGCCAGAGTCGGCAAATGAGGTTGAGGGCACAAACCAGAGGGAAAGAAGCAGAAATGAAGGAGAGGAACTGTCGTCCGATGCAGAGGGCTGGATGACCGCCAGCAGAAAAGGAAGGGGAAGAAGAGGAGCCGGGCGGCGCAGGCTGGAGGACACACCACCGTCCTCCCCAGCATCACCGACAACTCCACCAGCATCCGGGCGACAGGGGCAGCCGCCGCAGCGGCAGCGGCAACAACGACAGCGGGGTGAGCGGGTCTCCCCCGCACAGCGGTGCGCCCAGGGGTCACCAGTCCGAGCGACGCGGAGCCCAATAAATTTGTACAGTAGTGATATAAGTGCGGCCGGCCGGGACAGGTGCCCGACCGGCGATGTAAATAATAACACCAGCGCAACTTACGATCCCGGCAATTGCCGGGTGATCATATATGTTTGTAGTGTCTGCAGGACTGCGGGAACAGGACAGGGGACGACTACGACATGTACGAGAGAGACGGGCAGCCAAAGACAGGAAGACGCTCGGGGGAGTGCGGCTGAGGGGGCACCTCCGACACCACGGAGGGCAGTCAATCCCGTCACAGTGAGTGCGAGGCGGAATGACGCGAGACCAGCTGACGGAGGACGGGCCCGGTCTCCGCCTGCGAGGCGTCCGCGTCAACTAGCGGCTCCTCGCCCGCGTGTCAATGGCGGCCGCCGTGCGGTGGGGGGAAGGAGCGGTCCTGCGAGACCAGCTCGACAACCCGTGAGGACACCGCGGCCTGGACACGGCGAGAGGGAGGCCGCTTTGGCTGAACTCGCAGCGGTGGCCGCCGCAGTAGAATCGCGGGGCCAACTCGAGGAGCTTACTACCCGCGTGGCGAGCTTCTTTGGAAGGCACGCCGAGAGGGTGCGTGGGGCTGCCAGTGTAGCCACCAGTGGGAGGGGCGGCGGCCAGCGCTCTGCATCGAGTGCGGGGTCGCGTCGAACGGCAACGGAGGAAGCCAGGGCGAGAGGGGATACCGGTCCACGCGGTAATATCCCCCGCGCGGAACAGGTCCGGGAGGCCACCCGAATACAACACCTTCTCCGCTCCAACCGCCGGCGCGCTGTAAGGGAGGTCTTGCAAGGGGCCTCATTGCACTGTGAAGTGCCCAAGGACACTGTCCAAGAGCACTTCACTACCTTATATGCGGGCCGGCATCCCTCGGGTGACCTCCCGAGGCTCAATCCGGACGAGGCCACGCCAGAATCTAACGGGGTCCTGGTGGCGGACTACTCGGTCGCTGAGGTTGGTCGTCGGCTCAAGGGGATGAAGAACTCAGCCCCTGGACCCGACGGCCTTACTTACGGCGACTTGAGGAAGGCCGACCCAGGCGCCGTGCTATTAACATCTCTCTTTAATGCGTGCCGCCGGATTGGCTGTGTTCCGGACGGGTGGAAGAGATCGAACACCATTCTAATCTTTAAAGAAGGTGACCGGGATGACCTCTCGAACTGGCGACCTCTTGCGCTGGGAGATGTGATTCCCAAACTCTTTGCGGCGGTGCTGGCTGACCGGCTCACCCACTGGGCCGTTATGAACCAACGGCTCTGCCCAGCGCAGAAGGGCTTTCTCCCCCACGAAGGGTGCCTGGAGCACAACTTTGTGCTGCAGGAGGTCCTGGCCGACGCCCGTCGGCGACGTCGGGAGGTGGTGGCGTCTTGATTGGACTTATCCAATGCCTTTGGATCTGTCCCCCATGACGCCATCTTGGGGTCGCTAGAGGATGCGGGAGTCCCGCGGGAGACACGCGCGATCGTGGCCAGCCTGTACGACGGCTGTGTCACGCGGGTCCGGACTGCCGAAGGCTTCACGGGCGACATACCCATGCGCTCCGGGGTGCGGCAGGGGTGCCCTCTGAGCCCGATCCTCTTCAACCTCGCCCTCGAGCTAGTGGTCCGTGGTGCGACCGACTCGGGGGAGGGGTATGAATTGGGCGGGCACAGGGTGGCCGCCCTGGCATACGCCGACGATGTAGCACTCGTCGCTACATCGCCCGAGGGCATGGGCAGGCTATTGCAGGCAGCCGAAGGCACAGCGCTCCGTCTGGGCCTCTCCTTCAATCCGCGGAAATGTGCTTCCCTGCACATCAAGGGGAATGGGGGGGTGGAACAGACGGAGTTCAGCCTAGGGGGAGAGAGGATTTCCGCGTTAGCAGTCGGGGAAGCATACATGCACCTTGGGGTCCCCACCGGGGTTTCTGTCGACCAGACCCCGTACCCGGCGATCCAAGGTATGCTGTCGGATCTCCAAGCTGTGGATACTTCCCTGCTCGCCCCCTGGCAGAAAGTTGAGAGGGTGGCAACTTTCATCTTGCCCCGTCTTGATTTCCTGCTGAGGGGCGCCAAATTGAGGAAGAGCGCCCTGACTGAGGCTGATAAGAGGATCAAGCGCACAGTTAAGGCTCGGCTCAATCTACCCCAGCGGGCCAGCGCCGAGTTGGTTTTCATCCCCCCCTCTAGGGGTGGCTGTGGCCTTCTCCCGCTGGCTGACCTAGCTGACGTCACGGCCGTGGCTCACGCGTTCAGGATGCTGAATTCAAGTGACCCGGTCGTGGCGGATATTGCGAAGTCGTCGCTGGGAGCCACTGTGCGTGAGAAAATCGCAAGGACCCCTAACACCGGGGACCTCGCCAGGTACCCCTCCGGCTCGCTGGAGGGGGATCTGGCGAGGGTGTCCTCAGGGCGCGCCTCCTTTTGGACGCGCGTAAGAGAGGCAGGGAGGAGGTCCGGTGAGCGCCTTGGCTTTCGCTGGAGATGGGGCGAGGAGCGGCAGGAACTCTCGGTGGAGGTAAATTCGCTGCGAGAGAGTGGGATCATCATCATACCGCCCGCTGCCAAGGGGCAGATCATCGGCCGCATGAGGGCTGCGGTGGGGGAGCACTACCTGCGCACTCTGGTCGCCAAGCCGGATCAGGGGAAGGTCTACGACGCTACTTCCCGTCACGCACTAAGTAACCACTCTATGCGGACGGGGGGTCATACCCGCTTCGCCGACTGGCGCTTTGTGCATCGCGCTCGCCTGGACGTTGTCCCTCTAAACGGGACGAGACGCTGGGCGGCCGGTGACAAGCGCTGTCGAAGGTGCGGGTATGAGTTGGAAAGCCTTCCCCATGTGCTCTCTCATTGCGGCAAGCATGCGGCCGCGCGACAACTAAGACACCACGCGATAGTAGACCGGCTCGCGAGGGCCTCCCGACTGCCAGGGGAGATTCGCATAGATAGGCGCGTCCCTGGAGTCGGCGGTGAATCGGCGGTTCTGCGTCCCGACATTGTCGTGACACATGAGCCGTCAAAGTCGATCGTCCTCGTCGATGTGGCCGTGCCCTTTGAAAACGCTGCGGACGCGCTAGTTGAGGCGAGGCGGGAAAAACTTTCTAAGTATGAACCCCTCGCCGAAATACTACGGGGGCGCGGATACACCGTCGAGGTCGACGCTTTCATCGTCGGCTCCCTGGGCGCCTGGGACTGGGGGAACGAGGCACTCCTCCAGAGGCTGCGCGTCTCTCATCGTTACGGGGCGATGATGAGACGTCTCATTATCTCTGAGACAATAGCCTGGTCTCGCGACATTTACGTGGAGCACGTCACTGGGGTTCGGCAATACTCCGTGGCGAACGCGGGGTCAGGGGTTGCCACCGAGGCGACTGCCCCTTTTGAAGGCCCTCATAGGGGCGTCGAGTCAAGGGCATCGAGGCCCGATGACCACACGGGAGCCTGTCCTGTTCCCGCTGCAATCGCGCTGAGCGCTGAGCATGCTTACTAACAACCCAAGCTCTAGTCAGAATTACTAACACCGACACGGGTCAGCGCCAGCGATAAAGCGATTATTTATTTATTTATTTATTTATTTATATATGTGTGCGTGCGAGCGTGCGAGCTTGGGCGGACGACGCCGCCCTCGGGCGGCGGATCATATACATGCGTGAGATGGGACCGGCGATCGGCCCAGCCGACTAAAGATAGAGGCGAGAGCGCCGCTGGTGGTGATGTCCCCAGCGGCTGCAATAGGGACCGAAGATGCGCTCTCGGTGCATTGGTCGGGGACGGGCGGACAACCCAGAAATAATTTTATCTATGTTATTTATTTCATTTATTTATTTATTTCTTTTTTATAAACACCTGTCCGTCCACATTTGTACATCTTATGATGCGATTATTTATTTAGAAAAGGGCTCGACCCAAAAATGACATGTATTCAATCCCCGGAGTACGCCCCGGGGAAACATTAGTTGAATAAACGTCTTTTATCTGTTCTTATCAGCTTAATATCTTATACACTCCCCATTGGGGAGTCAGAATATTAATCTGATTTTTGGAAATTGACGGGTCGGAGGGGCTTGCTCCACCCCCGTCGCGAGTCGACCTGGTATTGCAGTACCATCAGGATCGGCTCAATTAGAGCTCTTAACATCACTGCCTAAATTTCCACTACACTTTGATCTTACTAGAAGTTTTTTAGTCTATTTTTTTATCAATTTTTTTATTGTGTTTTTTTATCGCGAGGAGAGCCCGCGCAGTGGTACGGTGGAGTGACCGCGAGTGTGGAGGAGTGCACGCCGCGTAATTTATTATCGTTGTGTGAGTGCGGTGCAGTACGACGGACGGAAGCCAGGTATTTGACGAGCGCGAGCCCCTTTACAGCTCGCGCGAAATTACCGCAGGTTCGGTAAGTTTTAATTCTATCGGAGTCGTGGGACCTTTTACACCCCACGGCGACCGATAGGTGGCCCATAAGGCACCCCCTTTTCCCTGGCTTGCGCCCGCCGTACGACGGACGTTATGTCCGTTTGAATGCGTGTCCGCGTATTTATTTACTTCGCGGGTGCCTGCTTCAAATTCCAACGATCTTCGCTCCACCGTATCTTACGGGGAAGCCACAATTTTTATATATCTATCTTATCTTTATTTTAAACCATTAAACTCAGGCCGCCACGGCCCCCGTACATTATTTTTAACATATCTTTGAGTGGCTAAATCCGACCAGAACCGGCGGTAATATGCATCCTGCACTAGACGGCGATACCCTAGTGCAGCGTTACTCGTTCCCTGCAGAATTTAGGTGCCCGATCTGCTATACGGGCACAGTTAGCTCCTTACAGAAAAGTAACGGCGTGTTTCAGCGGCACGAAGATTTAAGAAAGCATATTAAACTGCATCACAGACATATTAAAGGCCATCTATGGGAATGCGCCATATGTAAATCCCGGGACGACTCAAAGTATGCAGTCAAGAAAATAAAAGCCCATTATGATAAGCAGCACCCGGGAGCTGCAGTGACCGCTGAGACACGCGCTGCATCCGCCGTCGATCAGTCGGTCGGGCTCTCGGCCACGGCCGAGGAGCGAGCCAAGATGTAGCGAGAGATAGATCGGCCTTGACCGATAGTTGTAGTGCGGTGACGACGGCTCCGGTCGCGCCGGCTGACCCCATGACCTCTGGGGGCTCACCGACGGTCCGAGCACCGTCCATCCCAGCTCGGACCACGGCGGCTGCCTCTAAATCAAGAACGAAGAGGACAATCGTCGCAGCCAGCTCCAGCAGCACAAGGAGCACCCGGAGCGGAGCCGCGCCGCCCAGCAAAACAGCGAGCGGCATCACGAGACAGTCCTCCATCACCGGGTTCGTGGACCGGGGACGACAGTCCGCGGGTAAGAACTCCCCTATCAGCGCGCCATCGAGCGGGCCAGCCGCAGCATCCGCTGCATCTGGAGCGAGGAGGACCAGCGGCGGGGCAACCCACACCTCTGCCCCGCGCGCTTCAATCAGCCCGGCGCCTCACCCCCCGGTAGCGGGGGTGAGAACAAGGAGCGCACGGGCAGCGAGCGAGCCTCCTCAGGCTGGCCCGCCAACAAGTACCAGGAGCAGCAGCAGGATGGCGCCACGAGTGGCTCCGACAGCGGCTTCAAAGCCGCCCAGGAGAGCCACAGGGAGTTCGACGCCCGCCTCAGCCTCTACAGCGGCGCGGGCATCATCGCTCCCGCCCGCGCCGCCTATGGCAATTCGGACGAGGTCCGCTGCTAAGGCAGCTGCAGCGGCCTCGGGAGGCGCCTCCACCACCTCGGCGCCTCCGACGTGCAGCGTCGCTGCAACTTTAACCACCACGACGACGACTACCACCGTCTGTGGCATGCCCATCACCGCAGTGGCCGCCACCACAACATCCGTGGCCAAAGGGACGGTGGCAAGGCTCTCCACCATCTTTGAGCCTTCGCCGACTGTCCCGAGAAGATCCCTGGAGAGGAGGCTCTCGGACCAGCTCCTCTCCAGCACACCAGTGGCCACGCGGGATAGGGCGGCAATATCTGCCACAGATATAGCCACCTCCACCCCGATAGAGATGGCTCGGGCAGGCAAGAAGACGCCCGAGCCAGGGAGAAGTTCTCCCCCGTCCACCAGGGGGGAGGAGGAGGTGGGGGACGCGAACACCACCCCAGCGTCCCCCAGGGTGGAGGTTTCGGCAACAGTGACCCCGGGAGGAAGATCCTACGCGAGCGTAGTGGCCACGCCCTCGCCGCGATCTCTCGGGGTCATCGAGGAGTCGTCGAAAGAGGCTGAGGACACATACAAAGAAGGAGAAGAAGAGGGACTGTCGTTCGGGGAAGAGGGCTGGTTGACGGCCGCCAGAAAAAGGAGGGGAAGAAGAGGAGCCGGGCGGCGCAGACTAGAGGACACCCCTCCGTCCTCCCCTGCATTTCCAGCATCCGGGCGACAGAGGCAGTCGCCGCAGCAGCAACAACAACAACAGCGACAACAGCACCTCCGGCGGGGCGAGCGGGTCTCCCCTGCACTGCGGCGTGCCCAGGGGTCACCGGTCCGAGCGACGCGGAGCCCAATAAATTTGTACAATAGTGATGTAAGTGCGGCCGGCCGGGACAGGTGCCCGACCGGCGATGTAAATAATAATAGTAGAACTCACGATCCCGGCAATTGCCGGGTGATCATATATGTTTGTAGTGTCTGTAGGACTGCGGGAACAGGACAGGGGACGACTACGACATGTACGAGAGAGGCGGGCAGCCAAGGACAGGATGACGCTCGGGGGAGTGCGGCTGAGGGGGCACCTCCGACACCACGGAGGGCACTCAATCCCGTCACAGTGAGTGCGAGGTGGAATGACGCGAGACCAGCTGACGGAGGACGGGCCCGGTCTACGCCTGCGAGGCGTCGGCGTCAACTAGCGGCTCCCCGCCCGCGTGTCAATGGCGGGCGCCGTGCGGTGGGGGGAAGGAGCGGTCATGCGAGACCAGCTCGACAGCCCGGGAGGACACCGCGGCCTGGACACGGCGAGAGGGAGGCCGTTCTGGCTGAGCTCGCAGCGGTGGCCGCCGCGGTAGAGTAATGGGGCCAACTGGAGGAGCTTGCTACCCGCGTGGCGGGCTTCTTTGGAAGGCACGCCGAGAGGGTGCGTGGGGCTGCCAATGTAGCTACCAGCGGGAGGGTCGGTGGCCAGCGCTCTGCATCGAGTGCGGGGTCGCGTCGAACGGCAACGGAGGAAGCCAGGGCGAGAGAGGATACCGGTCCACGCGGTAATATCCCCCGCGCGGAACAGGTCCGGGAGGCCACCCGGATACAACACCTTTTCCGTTCCAACCGCCGGCGCGCTGTAAGGGAGGTCTTGCAAGGGGCCTCAATGCACTGTGAAGTGCTCAAGGACACTGTCCAAGAGCACTTCACTACCTTATATGCGGGCCGGCATCCCTCGGGTGACCTGCCGAGGCTCAATCCGGACGAGGCCACGCCAGAATCCAACGGCGTCCTGGTGGCGGACTACTCAGTCGCTGAGGTTGGTCGTCGGCTCAAGGGGATGAAGAACTCAGCCGCTGGACCCGACGGCCTTACTTACGGAGATTTGAGGAAGGCCGACCCAGGCGCCGTTTTGCTAACATCTCTCTTCAATGCGTGCCGCCGGATTGGCTGTGTTCCGGACGGGTGGAAGAGATCGAACACCATTCTCATTTACAAAAAAGGTGACCGGGATGACCTCTTGAACTGGCGACCTCTTGCGCTGGGAGATGTGATTCCCAAACTCTTTGCGGCGGTGCTGGCTGACCGGCTCACCCACTGGGCCGTTATGAAGCAACGGCTCTGCCCAGCGCAGAAGGGCTTTCTCCCCCACGAAGGGTGCCTCGAGCACAACTTTGTGCTGCAGGAAGTCCTGGCCGACGCCCGTCGGCGACGTCGGGAGGTGGTGGCGTATTGGTTGGACTTATCCAATGCCTTTGGATCTGTCCCCCATGACGCCATCTTGGGGTCGCTAGAGGATGCGGGAGTCCCGCGGGAGACACGCGCGATCGTGGCCAGCCTGTAAGACGGCTGTGTCACGCGGGTCCGGACTGCCGAAGGCTTCACGGGCGACATACCCATGCGCTCCGGGGTGCGGCAGGGGTGCCCTCTGAGCCCGATCCTTTTCAACCTCGCCCTCGAGCCAGTGGTCCGTGGTGCGACCGACTCGGCGGAGGGGTATGAATTGGGCGGGCACAGGGTGGCCGCCCTGGCATACGCCGACGATGTAGCACTCGTCGCTACATCGGCCGAGGGCATGGGCAGGCTATTGCAGGCAGCCGAAGGCACAGCGCTCCGTCTGGGCCTCTCCTTCAATCCCCGGAAATGTGCTTCTCTGCGCATCAAGGGGAATGGGGGGGGGGGGGTGCAACAGACGGAGTTCAGCCTAGGGGGAGAGAGGATTTCCGCGTTAGCAGTCGGGGAAGCTTACATGCACCTTGGAGTTCCCACCGGGGTTTCGGTCGACCAGACCCCATACCCGACGATCCAAGGCATGCTCGCGGATCTCCGAGCGGTTGATACTTCCCTGCTCGCCCCTTGGCAGAAAGTCGAGACGGTGGCTACGTTCATCTTGCCACGCCTGGACTTCCTGCTGAGGGGCGCTAGACTGAGAAAGAGCGTCCTGACTGAGGCCGATAAAGTCTTCAGACGCATAGTCAAGGCTTGGCTCAATCTGCCTCAGCGGGCCAGCGCAGAGTTGGTCTACATCCCCCCGTCCAGGGGTGGCTGTGGCCTTCTCCCGCTGGCTGACCTAGCGGACGTCACGGCCGTGGCTCACGCGTTCAGAATGCTGAATTCAAGTGACCCGGTCGTGGCGGATATCGCGAAGTCGTCGCTGAGAGCCGCTGTGCGCGAGAAAACCCTAAGGTCCCCTGACACTGGGGACCTCGCCAAGTACCTCTCTGGCTCGCTGGAGGGGGATTTGGCGAGGGTTTCCTCAGGACGCTCCTCCTTCTGGACGCGAGTTAGAGATGCTGGGAGGAGGTCAGGGAAGCGCCTTGGTTTTCGCTGGAGATGGGGCGAGGAGCGGCAGGAGCTCTCGGTGGAATTAGATTCACCACGGGAGAGCGGAAAAATTATCGTGCCGCCCAATGCAAGGGGCAAATCATAGGTCGCATGAGGACTGCAGTGGGGGAGCACTATTTAAGAACCCTAGTTGCCAAGCCTGATCAGGGGAAGGTCTTTGACGCTACCTCCCGTCACGCTCTCAGCAACCACTTCATGCGGACGGGGGGTCATACCCGCTTCGCCGACTGGCGCTTCGTCCACCGTGCTCGTCTGGACGTTGTCCCTCTAAACGGGACGCTACGCTGGGCGGCCGGTGACAGGCGCTGTCGGCGGTGCGGGTATGAGTTGGAGAGCCTTCCCCACGTGCTCTCTCACTGTGGTAAGCATGCTAATGCGCGACAGTTGAGACACCACGCGATAGTTAATCGGATCGCGAAGGCTACCCGACTGCCCGGGGAAATTCGGGTGGATAGGAGGGTCCCAGGAGTCGGCGGTGAATTGGCGGCTCTGCGTCCCGACATTGTCGTGACGCACGAGCCGTCAAAGACGATCGTCCTCGTCGATGTGGCCGTGCCTTTCGAAAACGCTGCGGACGCGCTAGTGGGAGTGAGGCGGGACAAACTTCTCAAGTATGAACCCCTCGCCGAATCGCTACGGGGGCGCGGATACACCGTCGAGGTCGGCGCTTTCATCGTCGGCTCCTTGGGCGCGTGGGACAAGGAGAATGATTCTCTCCTTCAGAGGCTGCGAGTCTCTCATCGCTACGGGGCGATGATGAGACGTCTCATAATATCTGAGACAATAGCCTGGTCCCGCGACATATACGTTGAGCACGTTACTGGGGTGCGACAATACTCCGTGGCGAACGCGGGGTCGGGGGTCGCCACTGATGCGGCTTCCCCGTTAGATTACCCTCATAGGGGTATCGAGCCAAGGGCGGAGGATGAGGAGCCCGATGATCACCCGGGGACCTGTCCCGTTCCCGCTGAGTGACGAGCGCTGAAGGCCGAAGAACCTACTAACACCTCAAGCTCCCCACTAGTCTACTAACATATTTATTTATTTATTTATGGGGGCCAGCGCAAAAAACAATTTTATTCAAGCGAGCGAGCGAGCGCCTGAGCTTGAGTTGACGACGTCGCCCCTGGGCGACAGATTTATTATGTGTGCGATATGGGACCCGCGAGTGGCCCAATGACTGCGATAAAGGCGAGGCCGTCGCTGGGTGTATTGTCATCAGCGGCGGCTACATGTATGAAGGCACACTCTTGGTGCATCCGTCGTGGACGGGCAGACGATATCTGCTTATATGGATATCTATGTATTTATTTATTTATTTATTTGTTCGTCCATATTTATTTATTTATTTATTGAATCGACGTATTGATATGAAAAGGGCTTGACCCAAAATGAAATGCATTCAATCCCCGGGGTACGCCCCGAGGAAACATTGACTGAATAAACGCTTGTATCTGTTCTTATCAGCTTAATATCTGATACACTCCCCATTGGGGAGTCAGAATATTAATCTGATTTTTGGAAATTGACGAGTCGGAGGGGCTTGCTCCACCCCCGTCGCGAGTCGACCTGGTATTGCAGTACCATCAGGATCGGAAAGAATTTTCCTGGGGCTGCCCGGGGATAGAACTACCCGCAGCCAGTTACCCAGGAAAATGTGAAATATTACTATTGCGATGACGGAATTTACAAAACGATACTTAGATTGATAGCGCTCTTTCGAGACGCCTGAATTGAATCGCCCGAAGGGCGGAACGCGCACTAAACCCTAACCCTCGACTACGAATTCGGAAGTCTTAAAAAGATGGGCGCCAGATACCCTGCGGTACCACGTAAAGCTAACTGAACTGGCTATTAGCCGGACAACTTCCGGGGATTCGCAGTCGGATTCACTACCGCGGCAGCTCAGAGGCCGGAAAAGAGGAGAGCGGTGGATTCGGCAGGAGACGCAACCGAGACAGGAAAATTTATAATGCACCCGAGGTTTATTGCTAGGTCTACGATGTTACAAATACCAGATGAGAATAGATAACGGCGGGAAAACGGACTTCGCTCACGGGAGTTACACGGCGCCCGTGAGGAGCAGATCGGAAAAGAATTCTATGGCCTGCGGTGGCCGGAACTAACAAGTAAGAAGGTCTCGGAACGACGAGACTCACGGATAAGCGGTGGTCCTAACTTCCAAAGGGAACCTCGCGACGCGAAACTTAAGCTAGTGGACGGAATGACTCGTCGTGAAGACGGGAGTCCTCCAGGAAGGTCGACCTGATTCTCGCGGAATCTCTGCAGTGTGTTTTCTACTATGGAAGCACGAGGACGAGACGTGAACAAGACTCGGTCAGGACAATCCCCTGACCGGCCAAACGTCGAAACGAAATAGATTGGTCCCAAAAGTGGATCGCTTACCAAATGATTTTGAGGAGTGGTGTCTGGCGGAACACTACTGATCACGGAACTACACTGTCAAAATCTACACAACGAGTGTTCGCTCCTTCCGCGCGCGGGGCTTTAATAAACTAATTCTAATTTCCCCCTGCACCCCTGACGTGGCCGATATTGTCGCCAAACGCAGTCCGGGCTCCAAGGCTCGGGGAGCCTCCGCAACAGGGCCGTGCCCCTGCGCTATCGGAAGATCCTAGCGACCGCTGTCGGTGAATCCTTCCGCCTGGATGTGCCTTCCCAACCGCCCAGATTTCCCGCGGTGTGGCCAAACCGGAATGGGAAATCCTTCGTAGGCTGCTATCATCCGCATTGGAGTCTCCACGTCGAGCCGAAGTCTCGTGGCTGCTGGTGACGAAACGTAAGATAGGTGCCAGGATGCAGGTGGCGAAGCGACGTCCCTGGTCTATGGGGCCTAAACGGCTCACGCGAAAATCAAATAGCATTAGGAGCGAAATAAAGGTTTTAAATTGGCTTAACTGTCGACCTTGCCTGGAGGCTACGTTTTTATATTCCATAACGGCGCTTATGATCAACCTTCCGGTCTTATGCTCGCTAGGAGAGGACACTTCGTCACATACTATAAGTTTTTTAGTCTATTTTTTATCTATTTTTTTTTGTGTTTTCTATCGCGAGGAGAGCCCGCGCAGTGGTACGATGGAGTGACCGCGAGTGTGGAGGAGTGCACGCCGCGTAATTTATTATCGTTGGGTGAGTGCGGTGCAGTACGACGGACGGAAGCCAGGTATTTGACGAGCGCGAGCTCCTTTACAGCTCGCGCGAAATTACCGCAGGTTCGGTAAGTTTTAATTCTATCGGAGTCGTGGGACCTTTTACACCCCACGGCGACCGATAGGTGGCCCATAAGGCACCCCCTTTTCCCTGGCTTGCGCCCGCCGTACGACGGACGTTATGTCCGCGTATTTATTTACTTCGCGTGTGCCTGCTTTGAATGCTAACGAACTTTGCTCCACCGTATCTTACGGGGAAGCCACGATTTTTATATATTTATTTTATTTTAAAACATTAAACTCAGGCCTCCACGGCCCCCGCGCATTATTATTTTTAACCTATCTGCGAGTGGCTAAATCCGGCCAGAACCGGCGGAAAAAATGCAGCCTGCACTAGACGGCGATATCCTAGTGCAGCGTTACCCGTTCCCTGCGGAATTTAGATGCCCGATCTGCTATACGGGCACAGTTAGCTCTATACAGAAAAGTAACGGCGTGTTTCAGCGGCACGAAGACCTAAGAAAGCACATTAAACTGCATCACAGACATATTAAAGGCCATCTATGGGAATGCGCCATATGTAAATCCCGGGACGACTCAAAGTATGCAGTCAAGAAAATAAAAGCCCATTATGATAAGCAGCACCCGGGAGCTGCAGTGGCCGCTGAGACACGCGCTGCATCCGCCGGCGATCAGTCGGTCGGGCTCTCGGCCACGGCCGAGGAGCGAGCCAAGATGTAGCGAGAGATAGATCGGCCTTGACCGATAGTTGTAGTGCGGTGACGACGGCTCCGGTCGCGCCGGCTGACCCCACGACCTCTGGGGGCGCACCAACGGTCTGAGCACCGTCCATCTCAGCTCGGACCACGGCGGCTGCCTCTAAGACAACATTGAAGAGGGCTACCACCACAGCCAGCTCCGCCAGCGCAAGGGGCACCCGGAGCAAAGCCGCGCCGCCCGGCAAAACAGCGAGCGGCATCGCACCTAGGCAGTCCTCCATCGCCGGATTCATGGACCGGGGACGACAGTCCGTGGGCAAGGTCTCCACCGTGGCGCCCACGAGCGGGCCAGCCGCAGCATCCGCAGCACCCACGACGAGGAGGACCAGCGGCGGGGCATCCAACACCTCTGCCCCGCGCGCTTCCATTAGCCCGGCGCCTCGCCCCCCGGTAGTGGGGGTGAGAACGAGGAGCGCACGGGCTACCAGCGAGCCTCCTCAGGCTGGCCCGCCATTGAGTACAAGGAGCAGCTGCAGGATGGCGCCACGGGTGGCTCCTACCGCGACGGCCAAGTCGCTCAAAGGAGCCACAGGGAGATCAACGCCCGCCTCAACCTCAACAGCGGCGCCGGCACGACCGGCGCGGGCAACATCGCTCCCGCCCGCGCCGCCAATGGCAATACGAACGAGGTCCGCTGCCAAGGCAGCTGCAGCGGCCTCGGGAGGCGCCTCCACCACCTTGGTGCCTCCCACGTGCAGCGTCGCTGCAATCCTCACGTCGACGACAACGACTACCTCAGTCTGTGGCATGCCCATCCCGACTGTGGCCCTTTCAACATCGGTGGCCAAAGGGACGGTGGCGAGGCTCTCTACCATCTTCGAGCTTTCGCCAACCGTCCCGAGAAGATCTGCGGAGAGGAGGCTCTCCGACCAGCTCCTCTCCTGCACTCCAGTGGCCACACGGGATAGGGCGGCAACGTCTGCCACAGACATAGCCACCCCCACCCCGATAGAGATGGCTCGGGCAGGCAGGAAAACGCCCGAGCCAAGGAGAAGTTCCCCCCCGTCCACCAGGGTGAGGAGGAGGAGGGGAACGCGAACACCACCCCAGCGTCCCCCAGGGTGGAGGCTTCGGCAACAGTGACCCCGGGAAGAAGATCGTACGCGAGCGTAGTGGCTACCCCCTCGCCGCGGCCTCTCGGGGTCATCGAGGAGTCGTCGAAAGAGGCTTAGGACGCGCACAAGGAAGGAGAAGAAGAGGGGCTGTCGTCCGAGGAGGAGAGCTGGATGACCGCCGCCAGAAAGCGGAGGGATATAAGAGGAGCTGGGCGGCGCAGACTGGAGGACACACCACCGTCCTCCCCAGCTTCACCAGCATCTCCAGCATCCGGGCGACAGAGGCAGCCACCACAGCAGCAACGACAGCGACAACAACAACAACAACAACAACTGCGGGGTGAGCGGGTATCCCCTGCACAGCGGCGTGCCCAGGGGTCACCGGTCCGAGCGACACGGATCCCGAATAGCAACACTAGTCGTAATTTAAGCGTGACCGGTCGGGACAGGCGCCCGACCGAAAATACTGTAAATAGTGTAAATAGGAAGGTCTCTCACGATCACGGCGCCAGCCGGGTGATAATGTATGTTTGTTGTGTCTGCAGGACTGCGGGAACGGGACAGGAGACACGCGCAACGCAAGTGAGAGGGACGGGGACCCGGAGACAAGAAGGCAGCAACACCGAAGACGCCCAGGGGAGTGCAGCTGAGGGGGCACCTCCGACACCAGGGATTCAAGATGGCGGCCGTGGGGAGCGGACGTGTTTTTGGCAGCTCCCGGTCGGAATGTATTATTGTTGGATAAACGCGATTTATTCCAACTCGCGAGTGATCAGTGCTTCCGCGCTAAAATCCCACATGATTTAATATATAAATCTTAATCGGGTCTCTCTAATTAAACTAGATATTACAATATTAAGGCTGCGGGCGTGCATGTAACCTCTCAAAATGGCGGACGGCAGCCCCGCCACGTGCTCGTGTTCCGGTAAACTGTAAAAATATTCGCCCACAGGTGCCATCGGCCAGAAATATTTGTTCAATCCGCTCAAGAATAGATTAATAAACGCTACGAACCAACAGTGGTCCGGTTTTCATGATTATTGGCTGTTATTTTCGACCCTGAACTTGTGCCACGTGCGCGGCTGACACGTGCGTGTGGGGAGTGCATTTCAGTCCTTCCTCTACTAATTGCTCCTCATACTATGCTTGGGATGTCTCTTGAACTGTGAGGGACACCTCGATCCTCACTGGGAATATCCCAAACAATATCTTGATCGGTCTGAAGCTGACAGGTGTTGAAGGCCCATGGCATACTGGTGAGCAGCTAATCATCCTCTAATATATCTTCCAGCTACTTCCCAGCACCCTACACGGCACTATTAGACATTCCTATTCCCATTATTACTAGACGCATCCTGCCTTGTCTCCTGTGCTCCCTCACTCGCCTCACTTTCTCATTCTCCACTCGGTAGCCTCATAACCCCTTAGCCCCTCACCCAATACAGTTTTTACAACACCCATGTGAATCCTTTCTTAGCTTACTAACCTCACACCCCCTCTATCCTACTATTAACACTTCCCACAACATGTTAATCCTGCACTCATTGTCTCGTCCCACTCACCTCGCATGACAACCTAGACACTCATTGTCTGTCGCACAAACGCCAGGCTACCTGCGGTGACAGCTTGGTCGTGTGAGATGGGCCTGTCCACCCTGCCTCCCCCAGGGCAGAAAGAGTTGTACAGGCTTCCATGATCTCTGGGATACTTCCCTCTTGGCTATATGAGTGACGGGCAGTGAGTGTCTGAAAATCCCAGCCCACGCTACTCTATATTACATCCTCTTTCCAATCCTCTCCCAACCTCCCCCTGATTAACTAACTCTCCAACCCTCCCCGGTGGCTGATAATTAAATAAACACTGCTAATAATAACAATTGCATGTAGGTAATGCAAGACATAACACTAAATAAAGCACCGGTCTGATCTAAATCAACTATTACCACTCAACTGACTAAGTGATTCTAAGCAATACTAAAACCAAACTAAACTAAACCAAACCACTTGCAGTGGAAGTGCGTGGCCCCTTTCTCTCACACAGGCAAGAAATAGAAAACAATCACAAACAACATGCCTAAGGGAGAATGCCGCCCCCACCGGATTGAGCAGGGCAAGAAGTAAATTCCAACACCCTACCAGCAATACAAAAGTCCAAACCAAATGAGTTAAATTAATAAACGAATAAGGAAGGAAGGAAGGAAGGATGTAATAGAACAAGCAAAGTAATAAGGCATGCAACCGCACTCTGCTCTGCTCTGCATCAAAGGCTGAGTACCTCCTCAGGAGTATCACCATATAACTTGTGACGTTACGTTTTTGGACGTAAGTCACAAAAGGCTATCTCCACCGGTTCAAAACTAGCGCCGCGCGATATTAGAGAAGAGCGTCTCCAATAAGGAAATACTAGCGAGCTAGACGCAATATTAACGACTGCGAATTCCAATCCCAATCCCGCCTTTTCGTGAAACGCTTGGCGGCAGCCAAGGCAGCGGCGACTTCATCTGGTGAATAGGGTTACTGGGGATACGCTGAAATTAACTTTGTGTCTAGTGTGACGGGGCAGCGTAGCCCGTCCCAAAACTCCCGCTCTCACGCGAAGCCGCCTCGCACTCGCCGCTTAACCTCAACCACCGTTGCTCCAAGGGGGACCGCCAAACCTAGCGAACCATTACTAATGCGCCTTATCTTGTCTCGAGCCCAATATATAGCGACGATACCAGCGAGTCGATCGAGGAGCGGGAGTTAAGCTCGAGGAGAATGGACCCAACGAGTCCTACCTGCGAGCCATACAGAGGGTGCAGATACGCCGATTGACGTGCCGATCAGGCCGCTCTGACCCTGGACAGACGACGGACGACGCAACGGCGACAGACCGACGGACGTACCAGGGGCTCCTAGCTCTCGCTGGCTGAAGGCAGCGGCGGAGAGCGCAGCGTAGCGCAACGATCGATCCCAGCGCGCGGGATCGATACGCGAGCCCTCGATACCGATCGAGACCGATCGGCGCGGCGACACCGAGAGATCGATAGCGTAAGGCGGCAACGTAACGCGAAACGAATTTTGCGTAGGACCGGAAGCTCCTCACTTTGTGAGCGACCATCGTAGGGAGCGTAGTGCGAGTGCGAGACTTAGCGAGCAAAGACGACCAGAGGACGAGCGAGCGATAGAGGACGAGAGAAATTCTGTCGAGCGAGTAATACCGGTAAGCCCAGCGAATTGCCGCCTGCCTATTGCATGTAAAGATCTCGGTGCCGGCCGTTCACGCTCCGACGAGAGGCTATCCTGGCGCGAGTGACCACCGGTCACTAGACGGCTACCCCTTGGGGCGACTCTTCAAGTCGCCACAAAGTCCCCGGTTCGGGAATAACATCGAGCCCGTAGATTGGAAGGCGTATGAAAGCCAGGAGCGGCCCGGCCGCCACCATCTAGCTGTGTAACTTGCATGCGAACGGTTTTGGGTTTTTCCGGCTTCGAGGCGAGTAGATCGGCCGCCGACATTGTGCGATTGCAGTGCGACTGCAGGTTATTGAGAGTCCATTCGATTCTTTGGCGTGTCCGAGCCTTCCAGCAGGCGAGCGTCCGGCAAGCGCGACTGGCCGGGAGAATAGATTGTGTAGCGGCTACGGGAAAGCCGAGGGTCCGAACGCCGACGTTCGGACGCGAGCGCGCGGACTTAGGATTTTCCGGCCAGTTTCCCGGCCAATAATAAACATCGTTGCCACCCATCCGCGTGGGATTATTCAGCCTCCTTTCCCGACCCAAATACCTTCGCCACTCTACCGGTCAAGCGCTAGCCCGGCCGACACCGGCGAGATCCGCCGAGTCCAGCCCGGGGACGAGCGGAGGGTACCAACCAGGACGAGGGGAGACCCAGGAGAAATTCGGCCCTTATCAGGGCCTGGCGCCCAGCATTTTCCCCCTTGCCACCTTCCAGAAACCCCGGACGGACGGAGGCGAAGTTGAGGCGCGTCCACCCGGACCGACGCGGACCGAGGTCCGGAGAAACCGCTTACAAATTGGCGCCCAACGTGGGGCCCACTAACAAGTTGGGAAAGAGAGGCTGAGAAAGTTGAATTTTTCGCGAGCTTGGACACGCCAGTCGCGATCGCTTTTGTGCATTTGTTACAGGTCACAAAGGGAGTCCGTTCAAACGTGGCCGTTACATAACGGTAAGGTAGGTGAGCCCAGTAAACACCTGTAGCGGCTGAGGAGGTCAGAGTTAGAAAAACCGCGTTGGGGGACTAGAGCACCGCACCGAATAAACACCGGCTGTCGGTCGCGTACGGATTCAAGGTCGGCCGTTTGCAGGTCGACTACGCGCACCGTAGGTAGCATGGCGTACGTGCGGCAAAGTGAGCTCGAGCAGCTCGTTCGACACCTAGGGGAGGAGGGGTTACGGGACCTCCTCCAAACATGCGGGTGTGACGAGAGCGGGACCCTCGAGGAGCTCCGCGAGCGGTATTTGGGGGAAATGAGCAGGAGAAGAGAGGAGGCACGAGCCTCCGTGGAGGCGCGAAGGGCCCCGCGCGGAAAGGCGACCGGCGAGCCGATCGCGGAATCGAGCGAAGTCCGCGAGTCCGAAGGGGAGGATGACCGCGAGACCGTGCGCGAATCCCGGGGGGCGCCCAGGACGGCGCAGGGAAGCAGGGCTTCCCTCATCGCCCGACCCAGCTGGGATCTGCCGTCCGCTATCCGCGAAGAAGAAGATCGGGACCGTTTCCCTCCACACGCGCCCATATCGCGCGCCTACCCCTACCGTGACGCCGCGTCCACCTCAACCGGACTCGCGCCCCGGCCGCGTCCGGTCGAAAGCCCCTATGACGCCGTCAGGAAGTGGCCGATGCGGTACGCCGGGGGGGAGGTGAGGGAGCTCGAACGCTTCATGGGAGAAATTGAGTACCGGAGGGAGCTCTTGGCCATCGACGACCGCTCCATGATGGCGTGCCTCCCACTGCTGCTACAAGGAACCGCCTATGACTGGTACATGTCAACTCGCCGTCAATTCCGCACCTGGGCGGAATGCGAGAGAGCGATCTTCCGCCACTTCGACCGGGCGACCAGTGCGGACAAATTAGCAGCCGCCTCGAGGAGGAAGCAGCGGCGCGGCGAATCCTTCGCCACCTACCGGACCGAGCTCCAGTCCATCTGCCGGAGAATTCATCCTCCCATGAGCGACGAGCAGATACTCCACCTCCTATATGATAACATGCTGCTGCACTATAGATCCCTCATCCGCTTCCATGAGTACCTGACGGTTGAGGAGCTGACCGAGCGCGCCGAGGAACTCGAGTTCCACGCGCCCCCTCCGCACGACACCGCGCCCGACTACCGCGAGGCGCCGGCGCCCAGGGAAGGACGGGCGAATCGCGGGGTATTCGCCCAGCTGGCCACGGAACCGCGGGCCAGCACGAGCGCGGAGATAAGGGACCGCCCGCGACGCCCTCGCAACACCACCCGCGAGCGGGATCGCGCGAGAGCCGGCGAGCCGCAGGGCTGCTGGCGATGCGGGCAGCTCGGGCATGTGCGAGTAGGGTGCCGGAGTGAGGAAGTCCGATATTGCGTGCGATGTGGGAACGAGGGGACTCCCACCGCGCGATGCCCGAAGTGCTCGGGAAACCGGGGCAGCCGACGCTAGAGGGGGGAATAGCGGACGGCGGAAAAACGAGCGACACCTCCACCGAGTCCGAGGAATCGGATGACTCGCTCGAATTCGAGGCACCGGCCGCGAGCGAGGCCAGGCCATCCCTCGTATACCTCCCGGCAAGGATCGAAGGGCTACTCGTCCGTGCGTTCGTAGACGGCGGCGCCAGCGATAATTTCATAAGTCCGGAGACTTTAGGGCGACTCGGGTCTCGCGTGAGAACGCAGGTGTCCACCCCGAAATACTACGTTCTCGGGAATGGGCTCGTCGACTGTTCGAGAGCGTCCGGAAACGCCAGGGTTACGGTGAGGGGACGCACGAAGCGTCTCGAATTCCGCACGCTAGAGTCCCTAAGCGGACCGGTCATCTTAGGCGTGCGCGCGATAGGAGAACTCGGGATCGCGATCGACTACGCGGTCAACGAATGGTACTTCCGAGATCGACCGAGCGAGCGTTTCGCGTATAGTGCGGACGTGAGGGAATACCCCCGCTGCTGCGGCATCGCGCGCCTGTCCGAACAGGAAACTACGAGGCTTCGACAGTTCCTCGACCGCGGGGTAGGTCAACTCAAGCCGGCCACAGGGCTAACTTCCCTCATCACGCACACGATAGACGTCGGCAACAACGCGCCGATAAAACAACGGTATTATCAGGTCTCGCCGAAAGTACAGGAAGCCATTTACGCGGAAGTCGATCAACTATTAGCTGACGGGTTCATCGAGCCATCTAATAGCGCGTGGTCAAGCCCGATTGTCATGGTGCGCAAAGCGAACGGAAAATATCGGTTCTGTTTGGATTTTCGCAAAGTCAATAGCGTATCGCGAAAGGACGCGTATCCGTTGCCGATCATGACTAGTATTTTGGACAAGCTTAGAGCCGCGAAATACATATCGACGCTGGACCTCAGTCAAGCCTATTTCCAAGTGCCTCTCGACGAGAAAAGTCGAGAAATTACGGCTTTTACCGTGCCCGGTCGCGGGCTTTTCCATTTTATTCGGATGCCGTACGGCTTGACTGGGGCTCCCGCGACGTTTCAAAAATTACTCGACAGATTGATCGGCCCGGAAATGGAACCCTTCGCTTTCGCGTACCTCGATGACATTATAGTGGTCACCGAGACCTTTGACGACCACTTGATTTGGCTCGAGCGAGTTCTCCGAAGAATACAGCAGGCCGGCCTCACCGTAAACCCCGATAAATGCGAGTTTTGCAAGTCGGAAGTCCGATATCTCGGTTTTGTCGTCCACGCGGACGGATTAAAAGTCGATCCCGAAAAGATAAGACCCATTCTCGAGTATCCGGAACCTCGGAACATCAAGCAAGTGAGACGTTTCCTCGGCATGGCCTCCTGGTATAGGAAATTCATCCCGGAATTCGCGACGGTGAGCGAGCCGCTCACACAGCTGCTGCGAAAAGATCGGAAGTGGCAGTGGACCGCGGACCAGCAATCGGCATTCGACGTTCTACGCGAATCGATCGCGACAACTCCAGTCCTCACGTATCCGCATTTCGAAGTGCCCTTCGTACTTCAGACCGACGCGAGCACGATCGGACTCGGGGCTGTACTCACGCAGGAGATTGAGGGGCGCGAGCGGGTCGTTGCCTACGCGAGCCGAACGCTCTCCGACGCCGAGCGCAAATACTCGACCACAGAGCAAGAGTGTCTCGCGGTGCTTTGGGCAATCAAAAAGTTTAGACCGTATCTAGAAGGGTACGCGTTCACGGTCATCACGGACCATAGTAGCCTCCGGTGGCTAAGAAACCTAAAAGACCCGACAGGTAGACTCGCTCGGTGGGCACTTCAGCTGCAAGAATACGATTTTGAAGTCATACATCGGAAGGGCGCACTCCATCACGTGCCCGATGCGCTCTCGCGAGCGTACGAGCCTGCAGCTGAAGCGGCCGCCGAAGACGACCGGGAACGCCCGAGCCCGCCCGAAGACATCGACGCGAGCCGAGTGGTGGGAGCGCTCGCGATGATGCACGAAGCCCGAACCGAACAGCTGTTAGCCGCGATAGCTGCGAGTCCCGATCGCTGGTATGACGCGACACTCGAGCGCGTCCGAAAAGAGCCGAAGTTGCACGAGGACTGGAAGATCGAGAACGATCGTCTCTACCGCCGGCGCGCGAACGCGATGGAGCGTGACATACTCGGGCAAGAATTAAACGAGTGGAAGCTGGTCCCGCGGAACGCGGAAAAGCGAGAATTGCTCGCAGAAGCTCACGACGAGCCACAGGCCGGCCATCTCGGCCGAGAGAAAACATATGAACGCCTCCTACTTAGGTACTTTTGGCCGCGGATGTTCCGAGACGTCGCGAAATACGTACGCGCGTGTGACACCTGCCAGCGCACGAAGGTCGAACAAGGCGCGCCGCTCGGCACGATGGGACGACACTACGCGCACGAGCCCTGGACGATAGTAGCCGCCGACGTCATGGGTCCCCTCCCTCGCAGCAAAGCCGGATACCAGTACATAGTCGTATTCCAGGACCTGTTCACGAAATGGATAGAGGTTTGCCCGTTACGCGCAGCGAACGGGAAAAAGATCAGCAATGCGTTCGAGGACGTAATCCTCTCACGATGGGGAGTCCCGAAAGTCCTGCTGACGGACAACGGGACCGAGTTCGTGAACAAAACGTTAGGGACGCTTGCCAGCGAATACGGTATCCGGCGAGCTACGACACCGCCGTACCACCCACAGGCGAACCCGGTCGAACGAGTGAATCGAGTTCTAAAAACGATGATCGTCGCGTTCATAAAGAAAGACCACCGGGAATGGGACGAACACCTTACGCACTTCCGATTCGCGTATAATACGGCGAAACACACGACTCTCGGAGCGACTCCGGCTTTCTTGAACTTCGGTCGCGAGCCTATGCCAGCTCGCTGTTTTCGAGGGAGGGAGGGAGCGTCCGCCGGCGACGATGTCTGGCCGACGGCCGATCGAGAGTCGTGGACGGCGCGAATGGAGCGGGTCGGAGAGCTGCGCCAATGGGTTGCCGAAAACCTGGAGAACGCGTACGAGCTACAGAGCCGCTATTATAACCGCGGCCGCCGAAACCGACAATTTAAGCCTGGTGATCGCGTGCTTAAACGACAGCATGTCCTCTCCTCAGCCGCACAGAACGTGGCTGCCAAACTAACGACTAAATTCCATGGGCCCTTTGTGATCTCGAAGGAGCTCTCTCGAGTAGTTTACGAGTGTGCGACACTCGACGGCAAGCCGGCCGGAAAAGCCCACGTACAAGATCTGAAACCGTATGTCGAGTAGCCTTGCGTAGAAACCGGGGACTCAAAGAACTAGCTGGTGGAGGTCGTAGGGTTAAGGTAGTAGTGGTGGAGGAAGACACCAGGGCCGTTGGCCCTGAAGAGGACCCCATCACCGTTTTTTTTTCCTCCCGATCCCTTAGACCAGCAAACACCATGTATGGGATGGCCGGAAGGGGCAGCTGCCGGGGTCGAAGGAGGATCCAGGCGGAGGATACGGGGGAACAGCGGACGACTACCCCCCCGCGTACAGCCACCGACGCCCCGACCCCTGGATGGGAGTCGGAGGGCGTCCCGCGGTGGCTGGGAGGGCACCCACTCGAGTGGTCGTGGTGGCACAACCTTCGGGCCTGGCGGGACCTAATGGTCCTCCAGGGCCTCGAGGATGAGGCCACCCAAGCCGCTCAAACCGCCAAGGACGAGGTGGAGGCAGCGGCAACCCGCTTCCGGGAGGAGCGGAAGCGGCAGGCCTTCGTGCAGGAGGCGCTGAGCCGTCTCCGGATCACCCGGGGACAATTAGCCGCCGGGGAATGCCCGGCCCCCACCACCGCTCTCCGCTGTTGGAGGTGCGAGGGCAGCGGGCACCGCCAGGGACAGTGCCCCAGCCGGGTCACCAAGGCGTACTGCCGCCGCTGCGGGAAGCAGGGCGCGGACTTCCCCCGGTGCCCGTACCGAGACCTGCGCTGGCACCAGGCCAGCGCACAAGCCGCCAGCAGAGCCCGGCTGCACTTCGAGGGGCAACGCTAAGGGAACTACGCCACCCGGAACAGCGGCCACCGACCACCCGTAGCCGCCCGGGGGGGTGAGTAGAGCGGCCACCGTCCAGCCGTGGCCAGGGGAGAACGGTCACCGACCAACCGTGACCACGAGGAGGAAGCCTCGAAAGCCGCCGACCATCCGCGGCCAACGAGCCAGGGCTCCAACACCGGCCGAAGGGCCAAGCCCTGGACAACGGAACGACATCGAGAGGTCAGCGCGGCGACGAGCGCATAGCGGCCGTGCCACTTGCACGCGGACCAGTGCAAGCGCCCGAACACTGGCGAAGCGGCACGACAAAGCCCGAGCGCCGAACGAGCGCAGCCGGCGAGCCGAACAGCTCGCCGAGCCGAGCGCCCGACGAGCGCCGAGGGCCACCGAAGCCGAGCGCCAACGCCGACGGCTGACAACGACGACAGGAGCCGAGCGCGCCCGACTTTGACCGAGCGCGCCAGAAGCAGACCGCGTGTCACACGAGACACCTAACCTGCTCCTGGCAAGAAGACATCGTCTCCGTTCCAGGTTTCGGAATCAAGAGTCCAGCATCCAGCACACCCCTACCTAATCCTTACTGCACGCAACCAATGCACGACCATTTGACAGCGAATGCTAGTTTTAGGGAGTAGCCAAAACGACGTGGAGTTCGCATTTCCAACGAACTCCGAGACCAGGGTAGGCCTATCAGTTCTTTATATTTTCGGAAACTTTTGGAGCACGGCCGCGTGTCAAGTAGGAGAGCACCGAGATCTGCAGCGCGGAGGCGAGGTGATTCGCCCGATGGGCTCCAGCTAAGGAGGGGGGAGTTGTGACGGGGCAGCGTAGCCCGTCCCAAAACTCCCGCTCTCACGCGAAGCCGCCTCGCACTCGCCGCTTAACCTCAACCACCGTTGCTCCAAGGGGGACCGCCAAACCTAGCGAACCATTACTAATGCGCCTTATCTTGTCTCGAGCCCAATATATAGCGACGATACCAGCGAGTCGATCGAGGAGCGGGAGTTAAGCTCGAGGAGAATGGACCCAACGAGTCCTACCTGCGAGCCATACAGAGGGTGCAGATACGCCGATTGACGTGCCGATCAGGCCGCTCTGACCCTGGACAGACGACGGACGACGCAACGGCGACAGACCGACGGACGTACCAGGGGCTCCTAGCTCTCGCTGGCTGAAGGCAGCGGCGGAGAGCGCAGCGTAGCGCAACGATCGATCCCAGCGCGCGGGATCGATACGCGAGCCCTCGATACCGATCGAGACCGATCGGCGCGGCGACACCGAGAGATCGATAGCGTAAGGCGGCAACGTAACGCGAAACGAATTTTGCGTAGGACCGGAAGCTCCTCACTTTGTGAGCGACCATCGTAGGGAGCGTAGTGCGAGTGCGAGACTTAGCGAGCAAAGACGACCAGAGGACGAGCGAGCGATAGAGGACGAGAGAAATTCTGTCGAGTGAGTAATACCGGTAAGCCCAGCGAATTGCCGCCTGCCTATTGCATGTAAAGATCTCGGTGCCGGCCGTTCACGCTCCGACGAGAGGCTATCCTGGCGCGAGTGACCACCGGTCACTAGACGGCTACCCCTTGGGGCGACTCTTCAAGTCGCCACAAAGTCCCCGGTTCGGGAATAACATCGAGCCCGTAGATTGGAAGGCGTATGAAAGCCAGGAGCGGCCCGGCCGCCACCATCTAGCTGTGTAACTTGCATGCGAACGGTTTTGGGTTTTTCCGGCTTCGAGGCGAGTAGATCGGCCGCCGACATTGTGCGATTGCAGTGCGACTGCAGGTTATTGAGAGTCCATTCGATTCTTTGGCGTGTCCGAGCCTTCCAGCAGGCGAGCGTCCGGCAAGCGCGACCGGCCGGGAGAATAGATTGTGTAGCGGCTACGGGAAAGCCGAGGGTCCGAACGCCGACGTTCGGACGCGAGCGCGCGGACTTAGGATTTTCCGGCCAGTTTCCCGGCCAATAATAAACATCGTTGCCACCCATCCGCGTGGGATTATTCAGCCTCCTTTCCCGACCCAAATACCTTCGCCACTCTACCGGTCAAGCGCTAGCCCGGCCGACACCGGCGAGATCCGCCGAGTCCAGCCCGGGGACGAGCGGAGGGTACCAACCAGGACGAGGGGAGACCCAGGAGAAATTCGGCCCTTATCAGGGCCTGGCGCCCAGCATTTTCCCCCTTGCCACCTTCCAGAAACCCCGGACGGACGGAGGCGAAGTTGAGGCGCGTCCACCCGGACCGACGCGGACCGAGGTCCGGAGAAACCGCTTACACTAGCGAGACTTCTTATGGAGTCTATTTTGTGACTATCGAGATTCCTTTTGGAATCTGACTTTGTGGCTATCGGGATTCCTTTTGGAGTCTACTATTGTGGCTATCGAGACTTCTTCTGGAGTCAAATATTGTGGCTATCGAGATTCTTTTGGAGTCTACTATTGTGGCTATCGAGATTCCTTTGGAGTCTAATATTGTGGCTATAGAGATTCCTTTGGAGTCTAACTTTGTGGCTATCGAGATTCCTTTTGGAGTCTACTTTGTGACTATCGAGATTCCTTTTGGAGTCTGACTTTGTGGCTATCGAGATTCCTTCTGGAGTCTACTCAGCGTCTAGCGAGATTCCTTCGGGAGTCTATAGTGTGGCTATCGGGATTCCTTCTGGAATCTATAATTGTGTCTATCGTGAATCCATCGGGAGTCTAATTGGGTATCCCGAGCTAATAGTTACACTTAAGAGAGCGTATCCACCCCAGTAACTCATATTGGTGAAGACCAGTGTAAGAATTTCCGTTCTCTGTTCTGAGTCGCGAACCTCCCCCTCTCCTTCTGAGTCTAGCTAGCACTTCAATTGGCGATAGTTAGAAGCCTTTATGTAATTCACCCTTCCGGAAAACCAAGTGGGTTCGGGCCCGGGGCCCGAACCAATGGAACCCTTGACGGTACGCCTCCGAAGGGTGCTGGTAGTACGTTGGCGACGAGTGCACGTCCGGATTCAAATCACTCGCCGCGGAATTAACGTCGGGCTGAACGGGGCTCGATTTGAGTTCGGCCGCCTGCGACTGGACCAAGTGGCCACAATCCACTATCGCCGTTTTCGTCTGAATGCAATTAGGACCCAATACGGGAGACTCTTGGCCGTCTGCAATAACAGCTTCCGGGTCGGGTTAAGTTGCGTGGGCCAACGTCGGCGGTTAATAATCAAAGGACCGCGTCTAGAGATGAATATGGCCTGGACGGCGTAAGGCAGCGTGGACCATCGTCCGCCGTCAGGAATCATAGTTTGTTTTCTTTTGGTGAAACCGCTCGCCCGGTTAGATTCCCCTGTTTTCCTCTTTTTCGATTTATTTTTGTTTAAGTTTTTTCTGCCCATGAAATTTAATCACCAAAGGAGAACCTCCATCCTACCCCGAGCCCCTCGCCAGTCATTGGGGACCAAATAATTTCGTGGCAGTATATATGAGTGTGTGTATGTGTATTTTTGTATGTGTATATATTGTGACGTTACGTTTTCAACGTAAGTCACAAAAAGGCTATCTCCACCCGTTTAAAACTAGCGCCGCGCGATATTAGAGAAGAGCGTCTCCAATCAGGGAAATCCTATCGATCTGACGACAATATTAACGACTGCGAATTCGTCTGAGCCAACAAGGGAGAAGCAAACCAGGGACGACCATCAACCCACAGCACCCCAAATCGCTAAATCTGCCAGCCCAGAGGAACTCGGCCCGACCAGGGTGAACATTAAGGGGATCAGCAGTCTCCGATGGCATCCGAAGACGACCGGTCACCGTTGGAGGAGCCGGGTGGTGAGGCAAGCGACCCCGAGTTGCCCTTGCATCGTGGGAGGCTTGACCAATTGTCGTCTCGACGAGGCAGGGTTGGCGCTCAGAGGGCCTACGGCCCTGGCGTCGTTCACCCGAGGGCACAGCGAGCCCTGCGCGCGCGGTAGGATCCAGCGACCAATAGAGATCGATTTCGGGGACAAAGGCGGCTAGGCGAGCGTTAGGGAATAGCGCGCAGAATTCGGCACTCTTGTGCTGACTGTCGAGGCGAGCGAAAACTAGCGAAGTAATACTGTATCGAGGCTACCGAACTAACGCACGGACGTAGGAAGGAAGGAAGGAAGGAAGCTAGCGATCCCCAAATCCTCCTTACTAGCGACGTGCTAACAACAAATAATTATTAGCGGTAAGCGAACACCTTCCTCTCTAGCTTTTGTGGGGACTGACTTTTTGGTGAGATCCCAGCTAGAGATTCGCTGTTGCTCGGCCCTTAAGGCCTTCTCGCTTTCGACTGTAAGTTTCCATTTTCGATCTGTTGTCTAGATCTTATTCGTAGCTTCAATTCTTTTGGTATTATCGATTATATAAACTGAGATCTTCCTGCGGGCTGACGGAGTCAGCCAAGAGTCACTTGTAGAAAATCTGTAGAATTCTGAACATCGAGAATTCGGGAAATCTATTAGCGCCGATCATCCGCGTTGAGCTAGCGAACATCCAACTGTAACTTCGACTATTCTAACTCGCAGCCACGTGCTTCGCCCGAGGTTGCTAATGAACACCTCGAGCGAAAGCCTCTTTCTCTGCTTCATTGTCAAAATAAAACATCAGCATTAGCTCAATCTTGGCTTGTTCACTCGTGTCGAACCCACGTGCTCTCCTTGTTGTCTGATCTAGCCGAAGCACCTGTTTGGCCGTCTCGGGAGATTCAATGTGGCCGTTCTCTTTGCGATTCTTGTGAGATTTTGAGTGGCATCTTCGATGCCTGGCGCCCATTTTTGTGATACTAGAGGATAGTTGGCTTCGAATCTCCCGGGCCGAAGTATCGGGAAAAGTATCGTCCAGAGAGAAATATAAGAGATGGGAAATTCAGTTCTCCCCATAAACGAACTTCTCGATTTAACGCTTAACCATTAAAGTAAAGTCTATCAAAAGTCTCTCTCTCTCTTTCTAATTATTCTCGAGTCTAGCTCAAAAGCCGGACTCGAGAATATTCTTTTATTTTCCTGATAATATATATACAGGGTGTTCCAAAACTGTCTATAACGGTGATAGCCATCATGTGGGGCGTGACCTCGTGAAGACGATAGCACCTTCCAAAATTTGAAGTTATACCCAACTTTGGGAGTTATTAACCAAAACACTTGACCAATCAGCGGGTGAGGTTGGCCGGGGTCGCTGTGACACGCCGGGGTGCGGTGGGATGGCTCGAGCCGCCCAAGATTCTCGTCGCTCACCCGACCGCCTCCGCGGCGATCGTCGGACGCGACCGGCACACTACGCGTGAGTAAGTATTGGTGCGGCGCAGGCTCGCAGTAAGTGGCTTCACGATGAGGCGACTATCCGAGGTGCCCCTCGCAGCAAAGATCAGCGGGCGTACTTCGAGGTTGCGCCTCGCTAGTGATGGTGATTAATACTCATTCGGTTAACACTTACAGAGTATTGTCGCCCTCGTCGAGCGTGTCTTTCCCGACTTTTATTCCAGAAAGCGCCAATCCAAAAATGTCTCAAAATTTTTTCCAACATTTTCAAAACAAATTTGTAATTAATGTCCAACTACTCGATCTTGTCGCGGGCACTCGCTCGCAAGACATCTCGTGCTCTTGGCGAGTCACGGACGGCTATCGCTTGCTCCTAGAAATGCGAGGTGACAAAAAACATCTTGACAATCGGCCTGTTAGAAGTCGAATTCACAACGAAAGAATCGCTGTCTCGGTGCGCTCGCACCAATGGTCCAGCCGGCGGCCCGCTGCATGTGTCGTTCTCGACACCCGAACAAGCCACAGCATCGTCCGACGGACGCTTACTTGCCTTTCCTCTTGCTTTCTCACTTTCTTAATATGCGCTTACGATAACCAATATCCCTGATCAGCGGTATCGCGCCGTCCGATTAGATCCAATTAAATCCGACCAAATCCAATGAACCAAATTTATGAAGGGCCTGTGCTACTTTTTCTTACAAATATCGAAGTGGCGCCGTGGCAAAACGTTGGAATAGCGATTGCGATAAGTATGGCACCGTGGCAAAACGTTAGAATAGCAACCGTGCTGGCCTGAGTTCTAACGTTTTACCACGGTGCCACTGTGATATTTGTAAGAAACAGTATCGCAGGTCCCTGATAAATTTGGTTCACCGGATTTGGTAGGATTTAATTGGATCTAATCGGACGTCGCGAAACAGCTGATCAGGGATATTGGTTATCGGAAGCGCATATTAAGAAAGTGAGAAAGCAAGAGAAAAGGCAAAGAAGCGTTCGCAGGACAACTTAAACTCAAATTCTAAGCCAATCCCAATCCCAACCCATTTCTAATTAGCATTTAACTTAAACAAAATATCAGCGCTGTTAGCACACATTTATCTGACTGCCGAGGTCTTTATTCTTCCGGAATAGCAGATCATCATATCCCAATGAGATGTCGTTCTGCGCTTATCGATGAAAAGTCAATGTCTATCGAACGGTCATTTGGCCCAAATGGCAAATGTAAACCTAGGCAACTTAGCCAAATGAATTTGCCGGGTTACCTAGTCGAATGAAGGATTTGAGTCCTTCCTACGTTCAAATATTTTGGGCCCTGAAAAGGGCCGATAAAAATGTGTGGCTCTGAAAAGAGCCGTTTTGAAAGTGGTGGACTCCCAAAAGGGCCGTTCGGCGTCTCACATCTGGTGGTGTGGCACTAGAAAAAGAAGTCTAAAGTGTGGCTCCAGAAAAAGAAGTCTAAAGGCGTGAGGTCGGGCGACCGTGGTAGCCATCGTCGCAAGCTGCCGGTGCCCATCCAGCGGCGATAAAAAAATCTGTCGAGAAACTCGCGCACGATGAGAGCTTTGTGGGGTGGTGCCCCATCTTGCTGAAACCACATGATGTCTAAGTCCTCGGCAGGAATAATTCGCACCAGCTCTGGCATCAGCACCTCATCCAGAAAGTTGAGGTACGCGGTACCAATCAGTCGCGGGGGCATCAGGAATGGCCCAATCACCCGATTCCTGTATATTCCCGTCCACACATTGAGGGACCACCTGTCCTGAGAGCGGCGTGGGGTAAGATTATGCGGGTTTGCCCTCGCCCACGTGTGGGAGTTCCTCGCATTAAAAGCCCCATCTTGCGTGAACAAGCTTTCATCCGTCCACAAAATCCGTTCCAAAAATTGCGGATCTGCCTCGTCCCTCTGCAGCAACCATTCGCAAAACTCCTTGCGAACTGAGTGGTCGCCCGGGAACAGGCGTTGGACCCGCAGGAAGTGAAAAGGGTGGTACTCCAAGGAGTGTAGCACCCTTAAGACGGTGGACATGCTGATTCTGTAAATGAATATGCATGTGTGGCTTAATATGTGATTGACGGTACTCACAATAGGTAATATCACACTCGGTAATATTACAACAGTTCCAATTGTATACTTCATTTACTTACCGGAGTTGCCGGGAAATTTTCCGCACACTAATTGAGGGATACGCATTCACCAATAGTTCGATCCGATTTCCTGTCGGACTGTGCGGGCAACTCGCGGTCACCCCACGCGACTTGGTCGCGACATCACCGACCCAGTCCGGTTAAAGCGGTCGAAGACATTTCGAAATGTCACATAAGTCGGCGTCCCCTGTCCCGGATACCGACGACGGTATTCCTCCGCTGCATCGCTCGCATCCCCGTCGCAGTAACGCAACAGAACAGTGAGCATGTTAATGTAGTGGTCTTGCTCGTACTTTACGGCCATTATGGCGAAAAATACTGAATGTGGAAAATGCTCAAAATGCAAAAAGGCTAGCACTGCTGTCACCAAGGCGATCAGAGTAAAACTGCCTTCATCGGCAACTATTCGTCTTGAGGACAACTTCCTCAGGTTCATCTGTTTTATGGTACCCCGAGTTTCCGGGGTTTTCTCGGAGCGGGGGAAGGGAAGTATACCGAAACATTGTACAAAGCCAACGTCATCGTTTTGTGGTGGCCGTAACATAGCAGTAGCTATCGTTAGAAACTTTGAGTCTAGCTTCAGTCGAAAAACTGTTGGGTCGAGCTGCCGGACCGAATGGTCGTCGAAGAGCTCCAAGGGTCGGGTCCTCTAGTTAATTGCTTTTGACAAAGTGACAGTGTTTATTACTTATTGGTATACCCGAAGGTTTAAAAGAAGCGTATGTTCCGCATGCCCAGATTGAATACACGGAGCAGGAATCAATTGTTTTCCTTAAGTCGCGGCTGTCGACTGACCGACCGACGAAGAGCTGCAGCGAGCGTGTTTTCTCGTTAATTGCTTTAGTATCTTGCTGGAATTAAATTGGTACCCGCATCGAAGCCTTCTTCAAAGATTCCTCAAGTTCCGTCTACCTGCGCCCCCGGCACCCTGAGTTAGCGCAGTGGAACCCCCGCCGGGGGTCATCATCACCGGTTCTGTGACCGGTCACGCGACACTGACTGACTGAATATGTAGAGCAGGTATCAATCATGTTCCTTAAGTCGCGGTTTCTTAAGTCGACTGACAGACTGACCGACGAGGTGCTCCAGCTAGTGGGTCCTTCTGTTTCGATTCGCGGGTCATTACGCCGTGAGCCACCTAAGATTTTCTCGAAGCTTCATTTTTACTTTCTACGGGATTAGCCACCTGCCTTCTTAAATACCGTCAAAGGCTTCGGACTTTCTTAATTACTTTCGTATTTCTGTGATTACTTCCGCGTTTCATTCTGACCCTTTTCCTTTTTGGTATGTTGTGCCAACTTTCATGATTATTACCTACATTGTAAACCCGCTCATCCTCCGCATCTGGCATGAAGATGCCTGTCCGAAGGCACCTACGTACCCCCAAATTTTCGACCGATTCCGAGCGCACTCGGGTTAATCTCTTTATACCCGCCAGGTAGCCTGGTGACGAGCCGTCCAGACCTTCACCCGAGCACGGAAAAACCTGTCTCCCTCTTTTTGGCATCTCAAAATTGCTGTGCCCCTCTTGACACCTCCACCCACCGCGCTGTCTTCGCGAAGCACCTCCTTCCCACCGCCATCATCTATTCCACCCTTCCCCTTCACCTTGAAAGAGTGATTTTGCCTCCCTCTCTTCAAGGACGTTCAAGAGGGGGAACTCCGTACTTTTTAAATATGCGTTTGTCCATAATTTTATTCAGCGCAGTTCAGATCTTAAACGACTATTTCGATTAGATCCACAGAGTGTCTATTTCCACTCAAAACAACTAAGTACCGCATTAGTATTTCACGATGAGCCCAACCGACTACCCTGGCCGAAACAGTAATAATTTTTCGATTGGTAAAAATGCCTATTCGTCGAGGTGAACATACGGTAATAAACAGTACGTTCTCTCTACATACACTTTGCGAGTTGGCGACAGTCGTCATGCCGAACAAGCACTAGGCTTCTCCTATGAGTGGCATTATTTCAGGTTGTAGCGCTATTAATAAGCTTTGAAAGATTGATCGTTGGTGGTTCGCTATTTTATCAATTCTAAAAAGCGACACGCCGGACTTGATGTCAAACCGACGGAAAACTGTACGTTTATGTATTTTCTTTTTCGACTGAAGCTAGACTCAAAGTTCGTAACGATAGCTACTGCTATGTTACGGCCACCACAAGACGATGACGTTGGCTTTGTACAATGTTTCGGTATACTTCCCTTCCCCCGCTCCGTGAAAACCCCGGAAACTCGGGGTACCATAAAACAGATGAACCTGAGGAAGTTGTCCTCAAGACGAATAGTTGCCGATGAAGGCAGTTTTACTCTGATCGCCTTGGTGACAGCAGTGCTAGCTTTTTGCATTTTGAGCATTTTCCACATTCAGTATTTTTCGCCATAATGGCCGTGAAGTACGAGCAAGACCACTACATTAACATGCTCACTGTTCTGTTGCGTTACTGCGACGGGGATGCGAGCGATGCAGTGGAGGAATACCGTCGTCGGTATCCGGGACAGGGGACGCCGACTTATGTGACATTTCGAAATGTCTTCGACCGCTTTAACCGGACTGGGTCGGTGATGCCGCGACCAAGTCGCGTGGGGCGACCGCGAGTTGCTCGCACAGTCCGACAGAAAAATCGGATCGAACTATTGGTGAATGCGTATCCCTTAATTAGTGTGCGGAAAATTTTCCGGCAACTCCGGTAAGTAAGTGAAGTATACAATTGGAACTTGCCACCGCTTTCCCGATTTCGCCGTTCTCGTTGGCTGGTCAGGAAAGTGGGTAATACTTCGACCGAGCCTCCTCTCTGAATCCCGAGTCCTCTGGGCGCTTAAAGGGCGCCAGGCCCCGTGACCGAGACCAAAATTTATAAGACTATGCTACCCAGAGGAGATGGAAGACTCGAGCGAGAGAGAAAGCTCGGTGGGAAACACGAATGTTGGCCCGGCTGGCCAGATGTAATAGGAGAGGGGCGGGGAGCAAGGGAGGCCGGTGACGACACACTGGGCGAACAGATAGCTAAAGAACGTTATTCAGAAGTTGAGTTAAATAACAGCGCCCTGTTTATTTATGTCGGGCGGGCCGACGATGCTACAACTAATTATCCTAATGCAAATCGAGCTAACGCGCTCTCGATCCTAGGCCACAAGGGCCCCTGTACAATTTAACCACGCGGTAGGGAAACGCGTCGCGAGCGATCGACAGATGGTCGGTCGATTACCGGGCTGCAATAATTAATGAAGCCGAGCTTCAGCGGACGACGTACGCCGCCAATCTCGAGGGGAACGCACGCCCGTTCGAACGGGCTATCGATCGCGAATCCCGGCAACAAGTGGCAAGATGGCGGCCACTTTGTTCGGCGAACGCAGTCTAAAATGCTACCACGCGACTCAGATGCGAAGTGCGACTTCGCACCAAGGAAGGCAGGGCACAAACAAGCTTATTAGACTCTAATGGCAATTACAACAAATACGAGGAACCCGACTACTGGGCTCGGAACTTTACGCAAAGATTCCAAAGGATAGGGGAAGAGGGTGTGATCGCCAGTCGAACTGGTCTCAATAAGCTCCAGACGTCTGGTCGCTCGAAATCTCAATATCTCTCGGCAGTCTCTCTCTCCTCTTTCGTCACTCACTGTCTAATCACACAAAGCGCTCGGAAGGCTAGTAGTCGCTAGGACGGTCGCAATCTGAGTGACGAGAGAGGGTCCCTAATTCGCTAAACGGCCTCACACCCTCAGCGCCGCTACCCCCGAATCCTCCCGTGGCTCCATCCGTTAGACGGTGTCGAAATCGATCCCGCGCGTTAGGACCGACTTCGACCTCATGTATCGACTGCCTTGGGCGATCCGCCGAGCTGAGCAGGTCGAACATCAAGAGTGACGGGCATCCAACGTCGTCGCCTCGTCGTCCCTCGGTTGGTTGTCCGTCCTCAGGTGCGTCTCCAGCGTCGGCTGGACGGGCCCCAGCTTATCCGGCCTGGCAGGTTGCGCATCCCTGTGAGCTGGACTCTCCTCCTCGCCTAAACGGATAGTCGTCCCACTAGGTGGCTCAGTCCGTCGCGCCTACCTAGGTGCCTCTCGGCGTTCCAATTCGCATTAGTGCCTGTTATTTTCGCCTGTGCCTGCCTTGGAGCGACGATGTCGGGTTAGCCCGCGCGTACGAGTGTGTGTGTGAGAGAGAGAGAGACACGGCGGGCGTTCGCCCGGCCTCCCTTGCTGGAGCGAGGAGAACTTGTGGCGAGGCAAACTAGCCCCGTCACAAACTGTTGTAATATTACCGAGTGTGATATTACCTATTGTGAGTACCGTCAATCACATATTAAGCCACACATGCATATTCATTTACAGAATCAGCATGTCCACCGTCTTAAGGGTGCTACACTCCTTGGAGTACCACCCTTTTCACTTCCTGCGGGTCCAACGCCTGTTCCCGGGCGACCACCCAGTTCGCAAGGAGTTGTGCGAATGGTTGCTGCAGAGGGACGAGGCAGATCCGCAATTTTTGGAACGGATTTTGTGGACGGATGAAAGCTTGTTCACGCAAGATGGGGTTTTTAATGCGAGGAACTCCCACACGTGGGCGAGGGCAAACCCGCATAATCTTACCCCACGCCACTCTCAGGACAGGTGGTCCCTCAATGTGTGGACGGGAATATACAGGAATCGGGTGATTGGGCCATTCCTGATGCCCCCGCGACTGACTGGTACCGCGTACCTCAACTTTCTGGATGAGGTGCTGATGCCAGAGCTGGTGCGAATTATTCCTGCCGAGGACTTAGACATCATGTGGTTTCAGCAAGATGGGGCACCACCCCACAAAGCTCTCATCGTGCGCGAGTTTCTCGACAGAGTTTTTTATCGCCGCTGGATGGGCACCGGCAGCTTGCGACGATGGCTACCACGGTCGCCCGACCTCACGCCTTTAGACTTCTTTTTCTGGAGGCATGTCAAGGTAATGTGCAGTGATGCTACCGGAATATGCAAGTCCCAATGCATTATAATTAAATTATTTTAAATTCTTATGTTTCCACAGAGCGCCATGGATGATGTGGCTCATCGCCTAACGGAGGAAGAGGCCATCGCCCGGCTGCATGCAGCCGTGGTGCTCCTTGAGCCGGGTGTGTTTCCGCGGATACGCGATAGCATCCTGCGCCGGGCACGGATCTGCGTGGAAATGAATGGCGGCCATTTTCAGCAATATCTGTGAGGAGATGCTAGTGCCACACCACCAGATGTGAGACGCCGAACGGCCCTTTTGGGAGTCCACCACTTTCAAAACGGCTCTTTTCAGAGCCACACATTTTTATCGGCCCTTTTCAGGGCCCAAAATATTTGAACGTAGGAAGGACTCAAATCCTTCATTCGACTAGGTAACCCGGCAAATTCATTTGGCTAAGTTGCCTAGGTTTACATTTGCCATTTGGGCCAAATGACCGTTCGATAGACATTGACTTTTCATCGATAAGCGCAGAACGACATCTCATTGGGATATGATGATCTGCTATTCCGGAAGAATAAAGACCTCGGCAGTCAGATAAATGTGTGCTAACAGCGCTGATATTTTGTTTAAGTTAAATGCTAATTAGAAATGGGTTGGGATTGGGATTGGCTTAGAATTTGAGTTTAAGTTGTCCTGCGAACGCTTCTTTGCCTTTTCTCTTGCTTTCTCACTTTCTTAATATGCGCTTACGATAACCAATATCCCTGATCAGCTGTTTCGCGACGTCCGATTAGATCCAATTAAATCCTACCAAATCCGGTGAACCAAATTTATCAGGGACCTGCGATACTGTTTCTTACAAATATCACAGTGGCACCGTGGTAAAACGTTAGAACTCAGGCCAGCACGGTTGCTATTCTAACGTTTTGCCACGGTGCCATACTTATCGCAATCGCTATTCCAACGTTTTGCCACGGCGCCACTTCGATATTTGTAAGAAAAAGTAGCACAGGCCCTTCATAAATTTGGTTCATTGGATTTGGTAGGATTTAATTGGATCTAATCGGACGGCGCGAAACAGCTGATCAGGGATATTGGTTATCGTAAGTGCTGTGACGAAGTGTCCTCTCCTAGCGAGCATAAGACCGGAAGGTTGATCATAAGCGCCGTTAGGGAATATAAAAACGTAGCCTCCAGGCAAGGTCGACAGTTAAGCTAATTTAAAACCTTTGTTTCGCTCCTAATCCTATTTGATTTTCGCGTGAGCCGTTTAGGCCCCATAGCCCAGGGACGTCGCTTCGCCACCTGCATCCTGGCACCTATCTTAAGTTTCGTCACCAGCAGCCACGAGACTTCGGCTCGATGTGGAGACTCCATTGCGGATGGTAGCAGCCTACGAAGGATTTCCCATGCAGTTTTGGCCACACCGCGGGAAATCTGGGCGGTTGGGAAGGCACATCCAGGCGGAAGGATTCATCGGCAGCGGCCGCTAGGATCTTCCGATAGCGCAGGGGCACGGCCCTGTTGCGGAGGCTCCCCGAGCCTTGGAGCCCGGACTGCGTTTGGTGACAATATCGGCACGTCAGGGGTGCAGGGGGAAATTAGAATTAGTCTGTTAAAGTCCCGCGCGCGGAAGGAGCGAACACTCGTTGTGCAGATTTTGACTGTGTAGTTACGCGATCAGTAGTGTTCCGCCAGACCCCACTCCTCACAATCATTTGGTAAGCGATCCACTTTTGGGACCAATCTATTTCGTTTCGACGTTTGGCCGGTCAGGGGATTGTCCTGGCCGAGTCTTGTTCACGTCTCGTCCTCGTGCTTCCATAGTAGAAAACACCCTGCAGAGATTCCGCGAGAATCAGGTCGACCTTCCTGGAGGACTCCCGTCTTCACGACGAGTCATTCCGTCCACTAGCTTAAGTTCCGCGTCGCGAGGTTCCCTTTGAAGTTAGGACTACCGCTATCCGTGAGTCTCGTCGTTCCGAGACCTTCTTATCTGTTAGTTCCGGCCACCGCAGGCCATATCATTCTTTTCCGATCTGCTCCTCACGGGCGCCGTGTAACTCCCGTGAGCGAAGTCCGTTTTCCCGCCGTTCTCTAGTCTCATCTGGTAATTGTAACATCGTAGACCTAGCAATAAACCTCGGGTGCATTCTAAATTTTACTGTCTTGGTTGCGTCTCCTGTCGAATCCACCGCTCTCCTCTATTCCGGCCTCTGAGCTGCCGCGGTAGTGAATCCGACTGCGAATCCCCGGAAGTTGTCCGGCTAATAGCCAGTTCAGTTAGCTTTACGTGGTACCGCGGGGTACCTGGCGCCCATCTTTTAAGACTTCCGAATTCGTAGTCGAGGGTTAGGGTTTAGTGCGCGTTCCGCCCTTCGGGCGATTCAATTCAGGGGTCTCGAAAGAGCGCTATCAGAATCTAAGTATCGTTAGGTAAATTCCGTCGCTAATAGTAATATTTCACATTTTCCTGGGTAACTGGCTGCGGGTAGTTCTATCCCCGAGCAGCCCCAGGAAAATTCCTCACAGTGCATATTAAGAAAGTGAGAAAGCAAGAGGAAAGGCAAGTAAGCGTCCGTCGGACGATGCTGTGGCTTGTTCGGGTGTCGAGAACGACACATGCAGCGGGCCGCCGGCTGGACCATTGGTACGAGCGCACCGAGGCAGCGATTCTTTCGTTGTGAATTCGAATTCTAACAGGCCGATTGTCAAGATGTTTTTTGTCACCTCGCATTTCTAGGAGCAAGCGATAGCCGTCCGTGACTCGCCAAGAGCACGAGATGTCTTGCGAGCGAGTGCCCGCGACAAGATCGAGTAGTTGGACATTAATTACAAATTTGTTTTGAAAATGTTGGAAAAAATTTTGAGACATTTTTGGATTGGCGCTTTCTGGAATAAAAGTCGGGAAAGACACGCTCGACGAGGGCGACAATACTCTGTAAGTGTTAACCGTATGAGTATTAATCACCATCACTAGCGAGGCGCAACCTCGAAGTACGCCCGCTGATCTTTGCTGCGAGGGGCACCTCGGATAGTCGCCTCATCGTGAAGCCACTTACTGCGAGCCTGCGCCGCACCAATACTTACTCGCGCGTAGTGTGCCGGTCGCGTCCGACGATCGCCGCTGAGGCGGTCGGGTGAGCGACGAGAATCTTGGGCGGCTCGAGCCATCCCACCGCACCCCGGCGTGTCACAGCGACCCCGGCCAACCTCACCCGCTGATTGGTCAATTGTTTTGGTTAATAACTCCCAAAGTTGGGTATAACTTCAAATTTTGGAAGGTGCTATCGTCTTCACGAGGTCACGCCCCACATGATGGCTATCACCGTTATAGACAGTTTTGGAACACCCTGTATGTATGTATGTGTATATATATATATATATACGTAAGAAGTGGAATCACGAGCATTAGAGCGGTATATGAAAGGTACCCTTTGCGATTATTGTACAGCCCGGCCAGCTCGCGGAGGCGCCCGCGTCGTGGCCGGCGGCGGGGGGGGGGGGGGGTGGACACGAGTTGTACGCGCTCATGTCCAACCGTACACATACCCTTCCAGGCCAAGTCGTTCACACTCATATACATGTCTATGCACACTACACTCCACATCATTCCCATACCTGCCTGATCTGGAGGACTCATCTCAATCGGAATCGGAGATTATAATTACTCCCTCGACATCGATCGTATACCCTTGCCCAATTTGGGCTCGAACTTCCAATCCTGCTCCCCTTCGTCGCTTCGGGGGGTGCGCCGGCCCGCTCCCGCCGTGGGGTGGCGAGCTGCTTCGGGCCGGGGGCGGGTGTTCGGTGGCTCCCCGTCGGGATGGGGGGGGGGGGGGTCCTCGCGGGGTCATCAGGCACAGTGGGCGGGGCAGGAGGGACATTCCCCACCGCCATCGCGCCAGCGACTGGCCTGAGTGTTGCCGGGGAGGCCGCCTCAATATCAGCGGGGCCACTAGCTCGTGGGGGGCACGCCGACCCGCGTCCTCCCCAAACGGGGGTGGTGCTTGGTCGTCTGCTGGTTGAGCTCGCCGTCTGGCTGCCCGTGGTGGTTGATTCCTCGACGGATGTCACTGTTGGAGCGATCGGTTGTCCCCTGCCCAGCCTGGCTTTCCCAACAAAGCACGAGGCTAGCATAATTCCCCTGCTCGGCCCAATGGCAAACAGGTTCACCTTCACACACACCCATTCCTCTCGAACGACGCGAGGAAGCTGGGCCGCGGAAGGCGAGCGGAGGATCGGGCCGCTGACCTCTCGTTCGGGGGCACCCTTGACCCCGCGAGGGTCCGCGCGGTCCCCGTTGACCGCAACCACGCTGGGGCGGGTGCCCTCCGGCGTGGGCTCTTCGGCGGAAGTGATCGCTGCTTCGAGTGGCCGGGCGGATCCTGTATTCACTTTTGCTTTTGCTTTTGCTTTTGCACCGATCTTACGCTTAGAGCGCGAGGGCGGAGCTGCCCCCTCGGCGATCCCAGCGGCGAACGGGGTCGCCCGCGCGCTCACCTGCCCCCCGAGCACGAGGCCGGAGGGGCGTACTGCGTCCCCCATGCGGGGCTGGACTGGGAGGGAGGCCGCGTCGCCGATTTCTCGATCGCTTGCGCCCCTCGCTACACGAGGCCCCATATATCCCCCAGGACCCGTGTTAGAATCAGCAACATCAACATCCTCAAGTACATACATACTGACGGATTTGCGCTCCAGGGGGCCAGTGGGTTCGAGGCAACCAATACTTCCCGCGAATCCCGCCGACTTGCTCCCGCAGGCGCTAGGTACGTATCCATGATACTCGTCATGAAGTCGGGCGGATCGACTCCTGGCGTGTAGCGGTTCAGCGGCGGAGAAAGACGGCCCTGTGGATGACCCGTCTGGCCCCATGCCGTCCGCCGGGCTGCTGCGCTTAATCGCCGCTGATCTCCTGAGTGCCCCAATGGCATTATCTGTCGGCTTCAACTCGGAACCTGCCTGCCCCCCGCGCGTTGGACGGGACGATCGTGCTGCGGCTCCCTCCTTGGCACGATCACCCTCAATGTGTGTAGGGATCACTACCTGGTCATCGGGACTTTCCCCAGAGGGGGAAGTGGGGGGGCTGGAGGCACTGGCGATACGCGCGGAACGGCGGAGGCGCGGCCCAATGCAGTGGGCGTGAGGCGACCCTCGTGCCTCACCGACTGTTGTGCGGTCCTGCTTAGGAAACTCGCGCAGCAGCCTCCCACGCTTGAGGAAAGCATAAAGCTGCCCAAGGGAAATGGACTCAAGATCTTGGGAGCTGAGGCTATACGCACCTAGATACATATGACGTAGACTCCCCAAAGCGGGACATTCCAGCAATAAATGCGACATCGTTTCGATCTGCGTTGTGCACTGGCAATGCTGGCAGTGTGGCTCGACAGGGAAACCGAACCTGTATAACATATGCCCGGTCCGACCATGTCCAGTCAGCAGACTCAGTATACTCCGCAGAAATTCCCGATCACCGGCAGCCAATCGGCGTAAATCGGGCACATGTGTACCTGTACCCCGAGTATCTTCGCGGTCTGGCTGTTCGGAGCCTTGGTCTTCAGCCACTCCTCGAACATTGCCAGGAGGCTCTCCTGCTCCAGGACTTTGTAGTACTGGCGAAGAGCACTATAGGGCAATGGAAGCACTGGTCGTGGACCTATGAACTCCATTTGAGAAGCGATCTTTGCCAGCTCATCGGCTCGCTCGTTGCCATCATACCCGGCGTGCGCGGGAACCCAGCATAGCCCGACCTGGTTACCCCGCTGGCACAAGGCGTTCAGTTAATCCTGACACTCCTTCAGCAACATATATTTCCCCACGGCACGACGCAGTGACTGTAGACTGGATTGGGAGTCAGTGCAAATGAGAATGCGCTTACCAGACACCTGCTCACGCAGGAGGGCGGTTACGCATGACACAATGGCCATCAGTTCGGCCTGATTGTTCGTGGGCTCATCACCAAGGGGAATAAGTTCATACCGGGAACCATCCTCCGTTACCCAAGCGGCGCCGGTTCGATCGCTACGGGATCCATCAGTATAGACAGTTATAGAATTGTCATATCTGCGAAATGTGGAGGCGGGCCCGGTTCCGCTGAGCCAGGCCTCCCGACCACTCTCCCAAATGCGATAATGCTGGACAAACGTGCGTCGCACTGTCCGCTGGTCCAGATTGACGCCCAGATACTGCTCGGAGTCACTGAGCAGGCCGGCGATATGCCCATCGGAGCTAAGCTCCAACTGACCCAATCCCAGCAATCGCAGCCCAGTCTTCTTTGCCAGATTTTGTATCTTCACATCCAGCGGGCACCTCCCCAGCATTCGGAAGAGGCACATAGTGGGAGTGGTGCGGAAGGCTCCGACGGCACGCATCAAGGCAGTCCTCTGAAAGCTGCGGACACGCTCGCGTAGCCCCGCTACCTTTAGACCCTGCCACCATACAAGGGAACCATAGCAAAGCTGGGGCGCCAACACAGCCTCCAATAACCATATTCCCATCTGAGGAGATATCCCCCAGCGCAGCCCCATAATACGGGCCAATGCGTGAAGCCCGTACTCCACCTTTGCGAGCTGAGCCAGAATATGCTTTTTCCAAAGCAACTGAGGAGTGAATATCACACCCAAATACTTCACGAAGGGCTTATACTCCAACACTCGTCCATACATCCTCAGAGGCACCTCGAGATTGGACTGCAGACGGGACACAGCGGAGCGACGAGTAAAGATAATGGTCTCCACTTTTCCGGGATTCACGGATAGCTCCTGCTCCTGGCACCACTGCTCCACGGTTCTCAAACATGTGCCCGCCACGGCTTGACCTGCGGGCGTCTCAAAATCATACACCAGCAAGGCAACATCGTCGGCATAAGCTTGTACAGGGTGAGTCAGTTGCCTTTGTATCAGGTATTACCGACCGCGCCTACGGGATAGAGGGATAGACGCTGGCGCGGTCGGTAATACCTGATTCAAAGGCAACTGACTCACCCTGTACATGGATACCACCGCGCCCGTCAAACACTCGAAGCAAGCTGTCTACCACGAGATCCCACATTAAAGGAGATAGGATTCCACCCTGAGGACAACCTCGCGTAGCACGCCCCTCAACCACTGAATCCCCCAACCGCGCCGACACCCAGCGATGCTCGAGCATATACTGGATCCATGCACGCACCCTAGGCGAGACCTGCACACGATATACCCCATGGCGATATGCACTCGCTTCCGGCACATAAGTAAGCCGATCCAGGCCGGCAAGTACTGAACGAACAGAAGTATTGTTGAAGGCTCCCTCAATATCAATGAATATGCCGAGAACGACACCGCTGCGCCGCGTATAATAATAGCGTGCAGGCTTGACGACACTGCGGACTTTCTGTTTTCGCGTATACACACGCGCCTCCAGCCGGGACAACAAGGCTGGGCGCTGAGTGCAGCGCGCTGTCAGTTGAGTGGTTGGGACGGAAAGCGTACTGATGACGGTGCAATGGCGTCACACTCAGTATATCATCCTCCAGATACACACTGATCAGCCTCTCACACGTCTTGAGCAGCGTGTTGGTTACACTAATGGGCCTAAAAGATCCTGCCCTGGAATAATCCTCCTACCCCTCCTCCAGGACACGCCACTGCGAGACTAGTGGCGTCATCCTAGCATTACCTACGGTGATATCTAGCACGGACTGGTTATTCGAGGCCACGAAGGTCGGTTGGTTCCCCCGATTATATAAATCCAATGATTCCCGAAATAAGGAGTCCATTAGCGCGGCCCCAAGCGAGTTTGTCCTGCTGCTCCCCCACATCACGTGCCAGGCGTTAGAGTCTAGCCCGATGACACAGGGCAGCTCTCGCTCCGAGGCCCAATGTAGAATCTCGTAAAACTGCTCGGGCAGCACTTGGGCTACGCTTCTCCCCTGCGGCAGGTAGGCCGAGACAAGAACTAGGCTGGTGGGCCGAGACTCTAGTAGAACTGCCACTATATCACTGGTGCAATAGTCAGGGATCAGCTTAGCATCGAGATCCTTGCCCACTAATATACAGGCGCGGATTCGCGTGTTCACGCTAGGGCTTGCATCCAATTCCGTGCCCTCCCACAGGGGATCATCCGGGTGCTCCGACGCGAGGGAGGCCTCTCTCGGAGAATCTCCGGACGTCGGGCCCTCCAAACCGGGGCGCCCTGGCGTTCCCCCATCTACTGAGCTCCCCTGGCTTGGAGAGGGCGACGGGGGGGAAAGCGAGGGCCGTGTGGACCCCGCCGAGGCGGGGTGGGGAGGGGCGCGGACTCGGCGGAGCTGCCCGCGGGCCCTGCCAAGGCCGCGGCGGGCTCTCCCTGGGACGCTCGCGTCCAGCTCCTGTCGGGTTAATGGTCGGTGAAAGACTTGTCCTGCACTATTCAGGCCACTCACACCGGGCCTCACACTGGCTATCCAGGGCTCCTGTATCAAGGCCACCATCCCTCCCCTATTCTTGAACTTCACTGCCAGGTGAGAGGAGGCGGATCTGCTGTGCTGCAAATTGATCTGCAGAATCTGTAGGCCGGCGGACACATCCCTCTGCCGGAGCCTACGTCCGGGCCGTCCTCCCCTGCCTCGCGACGTTCCACTATGCCGGGCGTGCACGACTGCAGCCCGCAGGGGGGCACGTTGGGTGGGCCGAGCGGTCACCGAATTGGGAGCTCGGACGACGGGCCGCTCTGGCCACGATTTCTGGCGCGCCGCTCGGCATCCCTCCGGCGACCTCCCCCCATAAACCCTCAACCTACAGAGGAATAATAATAATTATAAGAATAAACCAACCATATATGGACTGCCTGTGTCGACTGGCATACTTACAGTAAGGGCTATATCCCCCTAAAATTTGTGCTAAACCGAACTGAACCAACCGAACGTACTAAGGGATTAAGCTAACAATAAGTGTGCTGTTTGAACTATCCACCATTGAACGAAAGCATCGTAAATACTGAATTCCGGATTTCCGGAATTTCGGAACTCCAGGAAACAAGTGGACAAGGGGATGAGCGAGTGAATGAATGATTGTATGGATAGATGGATGAACGAATAAATAGCTAAAGAAAACTAAACTTAACTAAACTAAAGCAAACTAAACCAAATTTGAATCGGAACCAAATAGACTCCCGTTGTCTGGGGCTGAATGGTATCCCACGGAACCCTAGTTTAGTAAACTACTACATATCCTCCGCGAAATCTGGCCGATATGTACTGCCACGAAATTATTTGGTCCCCAATGACTGACGAGGGGCTCGGGGTAGGATGGAGGTTCCCCTTTGGTGATTAAATTTCATGGGCAGAGAAAACTTAAACAAAAATAAATCGAAAAAGAGGAAAACAGGGGAATCTAACCGGGCGAGCGGTTTCACCAAAAGAAAACGAACTATGATTCCTGACGGCGGACGATGGTCCACGCTGCCTTACGCCGTCCAGGCCATATTCATCTCTAGACGCGGTCCTTTGATTATTAACCGTCGACGTTGGCCCACGCAACTTAACCCGACCCGGAAGCTGTTATTGCAGACGGCCAAGAGTCTCCCGTATTGGGTCCTGATTGCATTCAGACGAAAACGGCGATAGTGGATTGTGGCCACTTGGTCCAGTCGCAGGCGGCCGAACTCAAATCGAGCCCCGTTCAGCCGGACAATAATGCCGCGGCGGGTAATTTGAATCCGGACGTGCACTCGTCGCCAACGTACTACCAGCACCCTTCGGAGGCGTACCGTCAAGGGTTCCATTGGTTCGGGCCCCGGGCCCGAACCCACTTGGTTTTCCGGAAGGGTGAATTACATAAAGGCTTCTAACTATCGCCAATTGAAGTGCTAGCTAGACTCAGAAGCAGAGGGGGAGGTTCGCGACTCAGAACAGAGAACGGAAATTCTTACACTGGTCTTCACCAATATGAGTTACTGGGGTGGATACGCTCTCTTAAGTGTAACTATTAGCTCGGGATACCCAATTAGACTCCCGATGGATTCACGATAGACACAATTATAGATTCCAGAAGGAATCCCGATAGCCACACTATAGACTCCCGAAGGAATCTCGCTAGACGCTGAGTAGACTCCAGAAGGAATCTCGATAGCCACAAAGTCAGACTCCAAAAGGAATCTCGATAGTCACAAAGTAGACTCCAAAAGGAATCTCGATAGCCACAAAGTTAGACTCCAAAGGAATCTCTATAGCCACAATATTAGACTCCAAAGGAATCTCGATAGCCACAATAGTAGACTCCAAAAGAATCTCGATAGCCACAATATTTGACTCCAGAAGAAGTCTCGATAGCCACAATAGTAGACTCCAAAAGGAATCCCGATAGCCACAAAGTCAGATTCCAAAAGGAATCTCGATAGTCACAAAATAGACTCCACAAGAAGTCTCGCTAGACACAAAGTTAATTTCAGCGTATCCCCAGTAACTCTATTCACCAGATGAAGTCGCCGCTGCCCTGGCTGCCGCCAAGCGTTTCACGAAAAGGCGGACGTTAGCCGCCGCGAAAATAGTCACAATATACAATAGATGGTGAAGGCGTTTTGCACAGTAATTAAACAGGTAACATTGCCAAGGGTAGTATTAACCCACCCGCAGCTTCAGAAGTATACCCGCAAGTGCCTTCTGACACTAATAACGAAATGGAAAAGGGCACAAGATAATCTGGTCACCGATTACAACTTGGAGATGAAGCTGCGTGGTCCTCGTAATCGCTTCGGCTGGAGTGGATATCTTTTGGTAGCTGGTTGAAGAGAACAGTTCACTTAACACGAATATCCCTGAGATGACTGACTGAATTCTTGCCGAATTCTAGCTGAATTTATACACGCCGATCGAGTTCTCCGGGCGCGACGATTGGCTCCTGACTACGTTTAATCACCTAATTGGTTCCAGGGTTCCTCACTTACTTTCTTAGGAACTTTTAAGGACTGTATTATCTGCACAGCGTATTTTCGCAGAAGTTCGGCGGCTTGGCCAAAAACCGCCGTCTTCCTTAGCGGAAGCAAAAACAGAGTTCTGACTCGCGTTAGAACTCTGGCAGGGCCGCAGGTAGTCGATAATCGACACCCTGCCCTATAATGAAGGGAGGAATCCTTCAGGGCTGATAATTCCTCTATCAGCCCTATAACAAAGTCCACTCTCATAGCGGGCACGAAGGTGTGCCTCGCGAGTGGAAGTCACGAAAATGTCGAAGCTCCCCACACGTTGCCACAACGGTGGTTCAACGGTGAGGGCAGAGAGAATTTGGAGCCGGCTCTTCCGCACCCCCAAGCCCAGTCCGGAGCAGACAAGTGGGTGTCCCTCTGTCCCTTCCGACCGAGAAATCGGAGGGCTTCGACCACTAACTGGCATCAGTCTAGAAGTTCCTAAATAACATAACCAATTTTCTCCGCGCGACGCGGCCCTGAATCCGCTGCTCTACGCAGCGGTGCGTAGATGGTTGACGCCAATGGGTGGTGATCAGACTCCTATGCGGTGTATTGGTTACGCTGTAACTCAAAGGTGTTAACTGTTCCCCCTAGGTGTCGTTGGGAACCTTAATTGTTCACTCATTTCATCTAATACGCTACCAATTCCCACCCCGAGCCCCGAGCGTGTCCGAGGACGTGCAATACGCTAAATTTTGTGACGTGCAGCAAAACTGCAACGTCACAGTACATACGACTGCGAATTATAGGAAACAACACAACAGCAACATAACTTAATTCAGCCGTAATCCAAACCAGCAAGTGCTAAGGGAAAACAAGAGATAAGAAACTGGAAGTATAATATAGGGCGACTAGCGAGCTCATGCTTCAGACATGAATCAGATTATTATTACTATTACTTTTACAATTACAACTACAAGTGCAATTACATCTACATTTACATTTACACTTTTACAATTTGCAATTTGCACTTTCGTCTGCACCGCTGGGTTGCGACACCTCGCACAAGCTAACGATCGCCGACCCTGACTAAGTCGCCTCCTTCTCCTCCCACTAAGCTTACACTAATCCGCAAGGACTCCCCCGCGATACTTACCAAGGACGTAACTCGTGGACAGCGAACAACTGGCAGTGGGCACTATTTCCGGGTTACCCCCGGGTTCAGTCTGACCGTTCACCTGACCCCTTGCGTGGGCGAGCAGGTAGGGTAATAACGGAAGTGCACCTCAATATAGCCAGCCTGCCACAAGTAAACTGTAAGTAACAACGGCGAAGACTGCACGACAAATAGCGGACAATGCGTTGTACAATTGACGCAAGAAGCGATCAACGTTGATAATCCGTGCGCGTAATGGCAGGACTTCACTTCACTGAACGCTGCAATCCGCTAGAAAGTCAAACGCAGAATAAGGAGAGTAAGGAGCGCAGACCTCTGGTATGCGGACTCAGAGACCCCCTCCAGTTTACAACAAAGGGCATGTTGGAAACTTCGCTCGCCTGACGTCAACATATGGGACTCCAGGAATTAAGTGGCGTTAGCGGACGGGGGCGAGGAGGGAAAGTCCCCGCGGACAGACAGACAAGGGTCCCGAGGCGCAAGTTTGTACTCTCTAGGGTGGGCGAGCGTAGCGGAAATTTCCACGCACACGCTCATTGTAGCCCAGGCCAACTTAACCAGCCTTTCATTCTCTCATTCATTCAATAATCTCAATCACAATATTTACATGGACAGTTACACCTTCATTTACATTTACATTTACATTTATGTTTACGTCTGGGTTTATGCCCGTACATATGAGTATGTGTTGTGACGAAGTGTCCTCTCCTAGCGAGCATAAGACCGGAAGGTTGATCATAAGCGCCGTTAGGGAATATAAAAACGTAGCCTCCAGGCAAGGTCGACAGTTAAGCTAATTTAAAGCCTTTGTTTCGCTCCTAATCCTATTTGATTTTCGCGTGAGCCGTTTAGGCACCATAGACCAGGGACGTCGCATCGCCACCTGCATCCTGGCACCTATCTTAAGTTTCGTCACCAGCAGCCACGAGACTTCGGCTCGACGTGGAGACTCCATTGCGGATGGTAGCAGCCTACGAAGGATTTCCCATGCAGTTTTGGCCACACCGCGGGAAATCTGGGCGGTTGGGAAGGCCCATCCAGGCGGAAGGATTCATCGGCAGCGGCCGCTAGGATCTTCCGATAGCGCAGGGGCACGGCCCTGTTGCGGAGGCTCCCCGAGCCTTGGAGCCCGGACTGCGTTTGGTGACAATATCGGCCACGTCAGGGGTGCAGGGGGAAATTAGAATTAGTCTATTAAAGTCCCGCGCGCGGAAGGAGCGAACACTCGTTGTGTTGATTCTGATAGTGTAGTTTCGTGATCCGTTGTGTTCCGCCAGACACCACGCCTCAAAACCATTTGGTAAGCGATCCACTTTTGGGACCAATCTATTTCGTTTCGACGTTTGGCCGGTCAGGGGATTGTCCTGGCCGAGTCGTGTTCACGTCTCGTCCTCGTGCTTCCATAGTAGAAAACCTGCTGCAGAGATTCCGCGAGAATCTGGTCGACCTTCCTGGAGGACTCCCGTCTTCACGACGAGTCATTCCGTCCACTAGCTTAAGTTCGCGTCGCGAGGTTCCCTTGTGAAGTTAGGAACACTGCTTATCCGTGAGTCTCGTCGTTCCGAGACCTTCTTACTGGTTAGTTCCGGCCACCGCAGGCCATAGAATTCCTTTCCGATCTGCTCCTCACGGGCGCCGTGTAACTCCCGTGAGCGAAGTCCGTTTTCCCGCCGTTATCGATTCACCTCTGGTATTTGTAACATCATAGACCTAGCAATAAACCTCGGGTGCATAATAAATTTGTCTGTCTTGGTTGCGTCTCCTGCCGAATCCACCGCTCTCCTCGATTCCGGCCTCTGAGCTGCCGCGGTAGTGAATCCGACTACGACTCCCCGGAAGTTGTCCGGCTAGTGGCCAGTCCAGTTAGAGTTACGTGGTACCGCGGGGTACCTGGCGCCCATCTTTTTAAGACTTCCGAATTCGTAGTCGAGGGTTAGGGTTAGTGCGCGTTCCGCCCTTCGGGCGATTCAATTCAGGCGTCTCGAAAGAGCGCTAACAAATCTAATTATCGTTTCGCAAATTCCGTTGAAATAGCACTATCACATTTTCCTGGGTAACTGGCTGCGGGTAGTTCTATCCCCGAGCAGCCCCAGGAAAATTTCCTTACAAATTTGGCGCCCAACGTTAAAGGTAGAGCCAGGGCGGACCAAGACAGCATAAATTCAAGCTAGGGAATAGACTCCCAACCGTCGTTTCCCGTCCTGTGATTGTGTGATTTGTATGTAAAATTTTCGTGGGTTTGGTGGCGGAATTTATTGTATTATATTGTATCCATTGTATTGCGTAATCGCCCCAAACCAGCAGCGCACACATCACAGGAAGCTGCATAATTCTGGCCGGCAATTCCGGGACAGAAAAGAGTACAGGAAGTACCAATAGTAAGAGGCATTCACGTCACGCGTTTCGGGAAAGAGCGAATCTCGACGTGGTGGTGATTTAGTTTGGGGGACTGCTGCTGAAAGAACTAGTAGTATAAAGAAGGAAAGCTTTCGAAACAAAATTTAACGTTCCGGGAATAAGGCAAAAGAAAGCCGCAACGGTAATTAGGAAAAAAAAAATTTGATTACTGGGTCGGTTAGTCGGAAGACAATAGGGCACGCGACTAGTGTCAGATTCAAGTAAACAGACCCCGAACCAAAGCAGTTTCGCGACCAGCGATCTAATTCGGGACACAGCTAATAATAATACAAACAAAAGACAATGGCGGAGGAACAAGTGGGACGAATTAAAGACTTCACCTTAGAGGAATTATTGAACGAGCTGCGGAGGCGAGAATTGTCGGAGCAAGGTGGAACTCCGACAATGAGGGACAGATTGGCGAGACAAATCAATTTTGAAGCGGGTGAATCGAGCTCACCCGCAACACCCGCGACGTTGGTCCAATCGTCGTCGCGGAAAGTGACCATACAACCTCGGGAGACGGATTACGCGCTGCCGCGAATAGACCTCGCGGACGCGACGCCGGACGGTACCGAAATCGACACGCCCTACTTAAGGGCAGAAGAACATGTGTCGCCGGACTCCCCAGGTCACCACTTCGTGGAGTCCATTTATGTACCGGTTCTTCAACCGCGGACATCACCGCCCATCCGCGATTCGGTCGTCTCCCCGGAAATTCCGCAACCGACGGTTTCGCAACCACCATCGCCAACGACGCCTTCGCGACCGGGACCGTCTTACGTACCGAGGGTCCAGCCTACACCCACGCGAACGCACACGAACCCGCAGTACGTTTTCGACGTACTGCGGAGACTAGGCATCCGGTACGGGGGCAAACCGGAAGAGGATCCGGAAGAATTCCTGCTCCGGATAGCAGAGTGCCGCGACACGTACTACCTGCCGGACCCACATGTATTGCTAAACCTGCCATCTTTCTTGGAGGGATTAGCATTGCAGTGGTTCCGTGCAAATAGGCCCTTATGGCATACGTACGACGAGTTCGCGTCGGCAATGCGTGAGCATTTTGTGGACCCAAATATCCAGCAGGAACTCCGACGTACCGCGTATTATCGGTTTCAAGGGGAAGACGAGGGGGTCAGGGGATATATAATATGTATGCAGTCACTGTTTAGTCGGTTGCGTCCCGCGTGGACGATAGAAGTTCAGATAGAGCATACATATTATAATTTGCTGCCGAGGATCCGCCAGGCGATTAACCTTCGGAACATACACTCCATGCAGCAACTACTGCTGGAGGCGGTATGGGCCGAAAGGAACACGGAAACCGCGACTTTCGTTCCGTCTCAATTTCGCCCGAAACTAGCGCCGTATCTCGCAGCGTACGGAACACCTGTACCGAAGACAAAAGCGCGTAAGGCTGAGACCTTATGCGCGGTGTCCGAACCCAGCACTAGTAAACCCAGCGAGCCGTCTCGTAAGCAAGGTGCCGCACCGCTGGTTAAGTGCTGGAACTGCGAGAAAACCGGCCATCGGGCGAAAGAGTGTCGCGCGCCGAGGCGGATATATTGTTTCAAGTGTGGACATCCGGGAACCACCACGAAAACGTGCCCACACTGCCACAAGGCCTCGGGAAACTCCCACAAGAGCTGAAGGACCGGACCCCTCCAGCTCCCCGCGATTTAGAAATGGTCCACAAAGTGCCCACGCAGTACGAAATAACCGCGGTCATGACCAGCACCGAAACCGCGTTACTCAAGGTTCCGGTTTTAGTTGGGAATTGCCAATCTGTCGCCCTAATAGATTCGGGAGCGTCGCGCAGTTTCATTTGTCGTGCCGTCGTAGAGCGAGACGGGAGTAATGCGGAGGTGAAACCTTTAACCGTCCCAACGCTACTAATTACCGCGTGCAGGAAAGTGCATTACGCCACCGACCTAGCTGAATTCCAATTAACTATAGAAGGAATATCCGGTATCGTGCAGGCCCGAGTTTTGGAAGAGCTGGCCGCGCCACTGTTGTTAGGGGTAGACGTTATAGCGCAATTCGGTATCCTCCCGGATTTTAGGGATATGAATTGGCGCTTCAAGGATGACCCGTCTCGCGTGTTCCCTTTCGTTCGATCACCGGCGGCCTGCGAGTATAGCACGCTTTCGAGCGTGCAATTTCTATCGGAGGGGGAGGCGTCGCGGTTGGACGCGTTTCTCGGTACAATTATGCCGGAATTGTCTCGAGCCAAAGGGCTCACCGCGCTTACACAACACCGGATAGACGTGGGAGATCACCCGCCTATCAAGCAGCGGTATTACTCTGTTTCGCCGCCCGTTCAGGAGGCGATTTACCAAGAAGTAGATCGTCTCCTGGCCGAGGACATTATAGAACCATCGGCCAGCGAATGGTCAAGCCCCATCGTGATGGTCAAGAAGTCGAACGGGAAGTATCGTTTTTGCCTCGACTTCCGGAAAGTGAACAGCGTGTCAAAGCGCGATGCCTATCCCCTGCCGCATATGACCGGGATACTCGACAAATTACGCGCCGCTCGGTATATCACGACGATCGACCTCAGCCAGGCTTACTTCCAGATACCGATGGAAGTAAACAGTAAAGAGATTACCGCGTTCACCGTACCGGGCAAAGGCTTGTTCCACTTTAAGAGAATGCCGTACGGGCTCACCGGAGCCCCGGCGACTTTTCAGCGTCTTCTGGACCGCCTCATCGGTCCAGAAATGGAACCACACGCCTTTGCCTATTTAGACGACATAATCATTGTCAACGCGACGTTCGAAGACCATCTCCAGTGGGTGGAAAAGATCCTTCGGAAAATATTAGAAGCCGGATTAGCGATCAATCCGGAGAAATGCGAGTTTTGCCGCACCGAAGTTCGATATTTAGGATTCGTTGTTTCGCAGCGCGGACTCCAAGTCGACCCGGAGAAATCGGCCCCCTTGATCTCCTATCCACCACCTTCCAATTTAAAGCAACTGCGACGCTTTTTGGGGATGGCATCCTGGTACCGACGCTTTATACCCCAATACTCCGATGTGGCGGAGCCTCTTAACCGCTTACTTAAGAAGCAAGAGCCATGGGTTTGGGGAGGAGAGCAACAGGATGCCTTTGAGACCTTGCGTACCGCCGTCGCAGAAGCCCCGATCCTCGCTTGCCCCGATTTCTCCGTACCGTTTGTCCTGCAGACCGATGCAAGTGGAGTCGGCCTTGGAGCCGTGCTAACACAAACGCGGGACGGTGAAGAACGAGTCATCGCGTTCGCTAGTCGCGCTTTAATCCCCGCGGAGAAAAATTACACTACCACCGAACAGGAGTGTCTCGCGATCGTATGGGCAATCAGAAAGTTCCGCCCGTACCTCGAGGGATTTAAATTCACGGTCATCACCGACCATCACAGCCTCCGGTGGCTCCGCGAATTAAAGAATCCGACGGGCCGATTAGCTCGATGGGCCCTGGAGCTCCTAGAATACGACTTCGAGATAATCCACCGGAAAGGGAATTTGCATTTGGTGCCGGACGCACTGTCGCGTATTTACGAAGTCGAGACCGTCGCGGGAGCATTGACCCCGGCGGATCCGTGGTATGAAAGTAAATACGCAGACGTCAACACGAGTCCGAAGGATCACCCCGACTGGAGAATCGAATCTTCTCGTCTTTACTTTCGCCGTACCGACGCGTTAATAAATGACCTGCTAGGATCCGATTTATCAGAATGGAAACTGGTACTCCCCGTGTCGGAACGGGAGGACGCGCTTAGGGAAACGCACGACGACGTGCAGTCCGGCCATCTCGGCATACAGAAGACGTATCACCGGCTGTGTTTACGTTATTACTGGCCCGGTATGTTTAATTCCGCGGCCGATTTCGTGAAACGGTGTCGAATCTGCCAGCTGACGAAGGTCCAGCAAACCGCACCGGCGGGCTTGATGGGCCATCGTCAAATTGACCAGCCGTGGATCGTCGTAGCCGCCGATATGATGGGCCCTTTTCCGCGTAGTCGCTCCGGTTTCCAATATCTAATAGTCCTGCAGGATCTTTTTAGTAAATGGGTGGAGTGTCGCCCACTCCGTCGCGCTACCGGCCAGTTAGTGGCCTCCGCGTTAGAAGAGCTCGTGCTGTCGCGATGGGGAACTCCGAAAACATTGCTTACCGACAATGGCACGGAGTTCGTCAACAAAACAGTATCGACGCTCACGAAAATATACGGAATTAACCATGCGACCACCCCGCCTTATCATCCACAAGCCAACCCAGTGGAACGCGTAAATCGGGTGCTGAAGACGATGATTGTCTCGTACATCGAAACCGATCACCGCGATTGGGACGTGAATGTGTCTCGTCTCCGTTTTGCCTACAACACCGCCTTTCATACGTCGTTGCGGACTTCTCCGGCCTTTTTGAATTTCGGCAGAGACCCGATCCCTACCCGCTGCAAACGAGAAAAACACCGTATCGTCCCGGATTTGACTACGGCCTCCCCGGATAACTGGAGGACCCGGATGTCTAATTTAGATTCGTTGCGGGAGTGGGTCGTGGAGAATCTAAATTCAGCGCACCAGCAGCAGGCCGCCCAATATAATAAACACCGTCGAGATCGTACGTTTAAGGTCGGAGACCCCGTTCTCCGACGACAACACGTACTTTCCAACGCCGCCCAGAATATTGCAGCGAAGCTAGCGACTAAGTTTTCCGGACCCTTCTATGTCTCCAAAGTTTTGTCGCCTCTTGTTTACGAATTGTCCTCGTCCGATGGGAAATCAGTGGGGAAGGTGCATGTGCAAGACTTGAAGAACTATGTCCCCTGACCTACTGGGCCCTTACAGCCATATATCGTTCCGAAGAAACCTATCGACCCGGCGACGATGGAGTCCACGGCACCAAGGGGTTGGGCCAGGATGGCCGTGTACCAGGATCTGTTCGACCAGATCCTCGAGGAGCGGCCCGAATTTTGGGCCGACCTCGAGGAGGCGGTACGGGAGGAGACCGCAGATCGCACCACCACCATCGGTGCGATCGTGCGCCCTTGGCCGTCCGACTCGGAGGCCGCCACGCAGACCAATCCGCTGGACATCCGGGAGGACGGGGTACAGGTGTACCCCGTCACCTGTGACCAAGGGTCACAGACGGGGGAGGAAAGGGTGATGTACGCCCGCGCCCCCCCCCCCCCCCCCCCAAGACCACGCAGGAGCCGGGTAAACGGCCTCGGCCGACCTCCCCTACTACCCGGGAGGAGACCCCCCGCGCTCGGTCCCGGACACGATTGGGAGCCAGCGCCCGTCTGAGGAGGGCCGCATCCAGTGTGCGCCCCAGGAAGAGTGCCACCTCCCCCGCCGCCAAGGACCTCTGTTGGCAATGTGGACAGGAGGGGCACCGCTATTCGGCCTGCCCCGCGCCCCGAAAAACGGACTTTTGCTACAAGTGCGGCACCCCAGGCCTGACCCTCCGAGACTGCCGGCGCTGCTACGCCGGCTGGAAGGCGGATTGGGCGGAGCTCGACCGCCGCCGCCAGGCGAAATGAATCAAGGAGGAAGAAGAAGAGAAAAAAAAAAAAAAAAACCCACTGTAAGGGATCAATAAACCTAGTTTATTGTGCCGAAACTCGCGTCCCAACTGATTTCCCCTCTCACATCGTCGCGTAGGATAAGTGCGTTTTTCTCTCTTGGAGACAGGTCCGGAAACTTAGATTTCCACCGCCGTGCGCCGTTGCGTCCCCAGGAAGGATCGCGTCGAGGAGGAGCTCTGCAGGGTACCGTCTTAAAGAAGAACGGAACAGGAACAAAAAAAAAAAAAAAAAAAAAATGTCATCAGTACCTAGGTAAGGTCATTTAGTTCATTTCTTTGTCTCGTCCCATGACCTGGACTGGAGAAGCACGAGGATATTGGTCCCAAAGAGTTGTTTCGCTAGAGGAACCTTCCGGTCTTTTGTGAGTGAAGGGGGAGTTTGTGACGAAGTGTCCTCTCCTAGCGAGCATAAGACCGGAAGGTTGATCATAAGCGCCGTTAGGGAATATAAAAACGTAGCCTCCAGGCAAGGTCGACAGTTAAGCTAATTTAAAGCCTTTGTTTCGCTCCTAATCCTATTTGATTTTCGCGTGAGCCGTTTAGGCACCATAGACCAGGGACGTCGCATCGCCACCTGCATCCTGGCACCTATCTTAAGTTTCGTCACCAGCAGCCACGAGACTTCGGCTCGACGTGGAGACTCCATTGCGGATGGTAGCAGCCTACGAAGGATTTCCCATGCAGTTTTGGCCACACCGCGGGAAATCTGGGCGGTTGGGAAGGCCCATCCAGGCGGAAGGATTCATCGGCAGCGGCCGCTAGGATCTTCCGATAGCGCAGGGGCACGGCCCTGTTGCGGAGGCTCCCCGAGCCTTGGAGCCCGGACTGCGTTTGGTGACAATATCGGCCACGTCAGGGGTGCAGGGGGAAATTAGAATTAGTCTATTAAAGTCCCGCGCGCGGAAGGAGCGAACACTCGTTGTGTTGATTCTGATAGTGTAGTTTCGTGATCCGTTGTGTTCCGCCAGACACCACGCCTCAAAACCATTTGGTAAGCGATCCACTTTTGGGACCAATCTATTTCGTTTCGACGTTTGGCCGGTCAGGGGATTGTCCTGGCCGAGTCGTGTTCACGTCTCGTCCTCGTGCTTCCATAGTAGAAAACCTGCTGCAGAGATTCCGCGAGAATCTGGTCGACCTTCCTGGAGGACTCCCGTCTTCACGACGAGTCATTCCGTCCACTAGCTTAAGTTCGCGTCGCGAGGTTCCCTTGTGAAGTTAGGAACACTGCTTATCCGTGAGTCTCGTCGTTCCGAGACCTTCTTACTGGTTAGTTCCGGCCACCGCAGGCCATAGAATTCCTTTCCGATCTGCTCCTCACGGGCGCCGTGTAACTCCCGTGAGCGAAGTCCGTTTTCCCGCCGTTATCGATTCACCTCTGGTATTTGTAACATCATAGACCTAGCAATAAACCTCGGGTGCATAATAAATTTGTCTGTCTTGGTTGCGTCTCCTGCCGAATCCACCGCTCTCCTCGATTCCGGCCTCTGAGCTGCCGCGGTAGTGAATCCGACTACGACTCCCCGGAAGTTGTCCGGCTAGTGGCCAGTCCAGTTAGAGTTACGTGGTACCGCGGGGTACCTGGCGCCCATCTTTTTAAGACTTCCGAATTCGTAGTCGAGGGTTAGGGTTAGTGCGCGTTCCGCCCTTCGGGCGATTCAATTCAGGCGTCTCGAAAGAGCGCTAACAAATCTAATTATCGTTTCGCAAATTCCGTTGAAATAGCACTATCACATTTTCCTGGGTAACTGGCTGCGGGTAGTTCTATCCCCGAGCAGCCCCAGGAAAATTTCCTTACAAATTTGGCGCCCAACGTTAAAGGTAGAGCCAGGGCGGACCAAGACAGCATAAATTCAAGCTAGGGAATAGACTCCCAACCGTCGTTTCCCGTCCTGTGATTGTGTGATTTGTATGTAAAATTTTCGTGGGTTTGGTGGCGGAATTTATTGTATTATATTGTATCCATTGTATTGCGTAATCGCCCCAAACCAGCAGCGCACACATCACAGGAAGCTGCATAATTCTGGCCGGCAATTCCGGGACAGAAAAGAGTACAGGAAGTACCAATAGTAAGAGGCATTCACGTCACGCGTTTCGGGAAAGAGCGAATCTCGACGTGGTGGTGATTTAGTTTGGGGGACTGCTGCTGAAAGAACTAGTAGTATAAAGAAGGAAAGCTTTCGAAACAAAATTTAACGTTCCGGGAATAAGGCAAAAGAAAGCCGCAACGGTAATTAGGAAAAAAAAAATTTGATTACTGGGTCGGTTAGTCGGAAGACAATAGGGCACGCGACTAGTGTCAGATTCAAGTAAACAGACCCCGAACCAAAGCAGTTTCGCGACCAGCGATCTAATTCGGGACACAGCTAATAATAATACAAACAAAAGACAATGGCGGAGGAACAAGTGGGACGAATTAAAGACTTCACCTTAGAGGAATTATTGAACGAGCTGCGGAGGCGAGAATTGTCGGAGCAAGGTGGAACTCCGACAATGAGGGACAGATTGGCGAGACAAATCAATTTTGAAGCGGGTGAATCGAGCTCACCCGCAACACCCGCGACGTTGGTCCAATCGTCGTCGCGGAAAGTGACCATACAACCTCGGGAGACGGATTACGCGCTGCCGCGAATAGACCTCGCGGACGCGACGCCGGACGGTACCGAAATCGACACGCCCTACTTAAGGGCAGAAGAACATGTGTCGCCGGACTCCCCAGGTCACCACTTCGTGGAGTCCATTTATGTACCGGTTCTTCAACCGCGGACATCACCGCCCATCCGCGATTCGGTCGTCTCCCCGGAAATTCCGCAACCGACGGTTTCGCAACCACCATCGCCAACGACGCCTTCGCGACCGGGACCGTCTTACGTACCGAGGGTCCAGCCTACACCCACGCGAACGCACACGAACCCGCAGTACGTTTTCGACGTACTGCGGAGACTAGGCATCCGGTACGGGGGCAAACCGGAAGAGGATCCGGAAGAATTCCTGCTCCGGATAGCAGAGTGCCGCGACACGTACTACCTGCCGGACCCACATGTATTGCTAAACCTGCCATCTTTCTTGGAGGGATTAGCATTGCAGTGGTTCCGTGCAAATAGGCCCTTATGGCATACGTACGACGAGTTCGCGTCGGCAATGCGTGAGCATTTTGTGGACCCAAATATCCAGCAGGAACTCCGACGTACCGCGTATTATCGGTTTCAAGGGGAAGACGAGGGGGTCAGGGGATATATAATATGTATGCAGTCACTGTTTAGTCGGTTGCGTCCCGCGTGGACGATAGAAGTTCAGATAGAGCATACATATTATAATTTGCTGCCGAGGATCCGCCAGGCGATTAACCTTCGGAACATACACTCCATGCAGCAACTACTGCTGGAGGCGGTATGGGCCGAAAGGAACACGGAAACCGCGACTTTCGTTCCGTCTCAATTTCGCCCGAAACTAGCGCCGTATCTCGCAGCGTACGGAACACCTGTACCGAAGACAAAAGCGCGTAAGGCTGAGACCTTATGCGCGGTGTCCGAACCCAGCACTAGTAAACCCAGCGAGCCGTCTCGTAAGCAAGGTGCCGCACCGCTGGTTAAGTGCTGGAACTGCGAGAAAACCGGCCATCGGGCGAAAGAGTGTCGCGCGCCGAGGCGGATATATTGTTTCAAGTGTGGACATCCGGGAACCACCACGAAAACGTGCCCACACTGCCACAAGGCCTCGGGAAACTCCCACAAGAGCTGAAGGACCGGACCCCTCCAGCTCCCCGCGATTTAGAAATGGTCCACAAAGTGCCCACGCAGTACGAAATAACCGCGGTCATGACCAGCACCGAAACCGCGTTACTCAAGGTTCCGGTTTTAGTTGGGAATTGCCAATCTGTCGCCCTAATAGATTCGGGAGCGTCGCGCAGTTTCATTTGTCGTGCCGTCGTAGAGCGAGACGGGAGTAATGCGGAGGTGAAACCTTTAACCGTCCCAACGCTACTAATTACCGCGTGCAGGAAAGTGCATTACGCCACCGACCTAGCTGAATTCCAATTAACTATAGAAGGAATATCCGGTATCGTGCAGGCCCGAGTTTTGGAAGAGCTGGCCGCGCCACTGTTGTTAGGGGTAGACGTTATAGCGCAATTCGGTATCCTCCCGGATTTTAGGGATATGAATTGGCGCTTCAAGGATGACCCGTCTCGCGTGTTCCCTTTCGTTCGATCACCGGCGGCCTGCGAGTATAGCACGCTTTCGAGCGTGCAATTTCTATCGGAGGGGGAGGCGTCGCGGTTGGACGCGTTTCTCGGTACAATTATGCCGGAATTGTCTCGAGCCAAAGGGCTCACCGCGCTTACACAACACCGGATAGACGTGGGAGATCACCCGCCTATCAAGCAGCGGTATTACTCTGTTTCGCCGCCCGTTCAGGAGGCGATTTACCAAGAAGTAGATCGTCTCCTGGCCGAGGACATTATAGAACCATCGGCCAGCGAATGGTCAAGCCCCATCGTGATGGTCAAGAAGTCGAACGGGAAGTATCGTTTTTGCCTCGACTTCCGGAAAGTGAACAGCGTGTCAAAGCGCGATGCCTATCCCCTGCCGCATATGACCGGGATACTCGACAAATTACGCGCCGCTCGGTATATCACGACGATCGACCTCAGCCAGGCTTACTTCCAGATACCGATGGAAGTAAACAGTAAAGAGATTACCGCGTTCACCGTACCGGGCAAAGGCTTGTTCCACTTTAAGAGAATGCCGTACGGGCTCACCGGAGCCCCGGCGACTTTTCAGCGTCTTCTGGACCGCCTCATCGGTCCAGAAATGGAACCACACGCCTTTGCCTATTTAGACGACATAATCATTGTCAACGCGACGTTCGAAGACCATCTCCAGTGGGTGGAAAAGATCCTTCGGAAAATATTAGAAGCCGGATTAGCGATCAATCCGGAGAAATGCGAGTTTTGCCGCACCGAAGTTCGATATTTAGGATTCGTTGTTTCGCAGCGCGGACTCCAAGTCGACCCGGAGAAATCGGCCCCCTTGATCTCCTATCCACCACCTTCCAATTTAAAGCAACTGCGACGCTTTTTGGGGATGGCATCCTGGTACCGACGCTTTATACCCCAATACTCCGATGTGGCGGAGCCTCTTAACCGCTTACTTAAGAAGCAAGAGCCATGGGTTTGGGGAGGAGAGCAACAGGATGCCTTTGAGACCTTGCGTACCGCCGTCGCAGAAGCCCCGATCCTCGCTTGCCCCGATTTCTCCGTACCGTTTGTCCTGCAGACCGATGCAAGTGGAGTCGGCCTTGGAGCCGTGCTAACACAAACGCGGGACGGTGAAGAACGAGTCATCGCGTTCGCTAGTCGCGCTTTAATCCCCGCGGAGAAAAATTACACTACCACCGAACAGGAGTGTCTCGCGATCGTATGGGCAATCAGAAAGTTCCGCCCGTACCTCGAGGGATTTAAATTCACGGTCATCACCGACCATCACAGCCTCCGGTGGCTCCGCGAATTAAAGAATCCGACGGGCCGATTAGCTCGATGGGCCCTGGAGCTCCTAGAATACGACTTCGAGATAATCCACCGGAAAGGGAATTTGCATTTGGTGCCGGACGCACTGTCGCGTATTTACGAAGTCGAGACCGTCGCGGGAGCATTGACCCCGGCGGATCCGTGGTATGAAAGTAAATACGCAGACGTCAACACGAGTCCGAAGGATCACCCCGACTGGAGAATCGAATCTTCTCGTCTTTACTTTCGCCGTACCGACGCGTTAATAAATGACCTGCTAGGATCCGATTTATCAGAATGGAAACTGGTACTCCCCGTGTCGGAACGGGAGGACGCGCTTAGGGAAACGCACGACGACGTGCAGTCCGGCCATCTCGGCATACAGAAGACGTATCACCGGCTGTGTTTACGTTATTACTGGCCCGGTATGTTTAATTCCGCGGCCGATTTCGTGAAACGGTGTCGAATCTGCCAGCTGACGAAGGTCCAGCAAACCGCACCGGCGGGCTTGATGGGCCATCGTCAAATTGACCAGCCGTGGATCGTCGTAGCCGCCGATATGATGGGCCCTTTTCCGCGTAGTCGCTCCGGTTTCCAATATCTAATAGTCCTGCAGGATCTTTTTAGTAAATGGGTGGAGTGTCGCCCACTCCGTCGCGCTACCGGCCAGTTAGTGGCCTCCGCGTTAGAAGAGCTCGTGCTGTCGCGATGGGGAACTCCGAAAACATTGCTTACCGACAATGGCACGGAGTTCGTCAACAAAACAGTATCGACGCTCACGAAAATATACGGAATTAACCATGCGACCACCCCGCCTTATCATCCACAAGCCAACCCAGTGGAACGCGTAAATCGGGTGCTGAAGACGATGATTGTCTCGTACATCGAAACCGATCACCGCGATTGGGACGTGAATGTGTCTCGTCTCCGTTTTGCCTACAACACCGCCTTTCATACGTCGTTGCGGACTTCTCCGGCCTTTTTGAATTTCGGCAGAGACCCGATCCCTACCCGCTGCAAACGAGAAAAACACCGTATCGTCCCGGATTTGACTACGGCCTCCCCGGATAACTGGAGGACCCGGATGTCTAATTTAGATTCGTTGCGGGAGTGGGTCGTGGAGAATCTAAATTCAGCGCACCAGCAGCAGGCCGCCCAATATAATAAACACCGTCGAGATCGTACGTTTAAGGTCGGAGACCCCGTTCTCCGACGACAACACGTACTTTCCAACGCCGCCCAGAATATTGCAGCGAAGCTAGCGACTAAGTTTTCCGGACCCTTCTATGTCTCCAAAGTTTTGTCGCCTCTTGTTTACGAATTGTCCTCGTCCGATGGGAAATCAGTGGGGAAGGTGCATGTGCAAGACTTGAAGAACTATGTCCCCTGACCTACTGGGCCCTTACAGCCATATATCGTTCCGAAGAAACCTATCGACCCGGCGACGATGGAGTCCACGGCACCAAGGGGTTGGGCCAGGATGGCCGTGTACCAGGATCTGTTCGACCAGATCCTCGAGGAGCGGCCCGAATTTTGGGCCGACCTCGAGGAGGCGGTACGGGAGGAGACCGCAGATCGCACCACCACCATCGGTGCGATCGTGCGCCCTTGGCCGTCCGACTCGGAGGCCGCCACGCAGACCAATCCGCTGGACATCCGGGAGGACGGGGTACAGGTGTACCCCGTCACCTGTGACCAAGGGTCACAGACGGGGGAGGAAAGGGTGATGTACGCCCGCGCCCCCCCCCCCCCCCCCCCCCCAAGACCACGCAGGAGCCGGGTAAACGGCCTCGGCCGACCTCCCCTACTACCCGGGAGGAGACCCCCCGCGCTCGGTCCCGGACACGATTGGGAGCCAGCGCCCGTCTGAGGAGGGCCGCATCCAGTGTGCGCCCCAGGAAGAGTGCCACCTCCCCCGCCGCCAAGGACCTCTGTTGGCAATGTGGACAGGAGGGGCACCGCTATTCGGCCTGCCCCGCGCCCCGAAAAACGGACTTTTGCTACAAGTGCGGCACCCCAGGCCTGACCCTCCGAGACTGCCGGCGCTGCTACGCCGGCTGGAAGGCGGATTGGGCGGAGCTCGACCGCCGCCGCCAGGCGAAATGAATCAAGGAGGAAGAAGAAGAGAAAAAAAAAAAAAAAAACCCACTGTAAGGGATCAATAAACCTAGTTTATTGTGCCGAAACTCGCGTCCCAACTGATTTCCCCTCTCACATCGTCGCGTAGGATAAGTGCGTTTTTCTCTCTTGGAGACAGGTCCGGAAACTTAGATTTCCACCGCCGTGCGCCGTTGCGTCCCCAGGAAGGATCGCGTCGAGGAGGAGCTCTGCAGGGTACCGTCTTAAAGAAGAACGGAACAGGAACAAAAAAAAAAAAAAAAAAAAAATGTCATCAGTACCTAGGTAAGGTCATTTAGTTCATTTCTTTGTCTCGTCCCATGACCTGGACTGGAGAAGCACGAGGATATTGGTCCCAAAGAGTTGTTTCGCTAGAGGAACCTTCCGGTCTTTTGTGAGTGAAGGGGGAGTTTGTGACGAAGTGTCCTCTCCTAGCGAGCATAAGACCGGAAGGTTGATCATAAGCGCCGTTAGGGAATATAAAAACGTAGCCTCCAGGCAAGGTCGACAGTTAAGCTAATTTAAAGCCTTTGTTTCGCTCCTAATCCTATTTGATTTTCGCGTGAGCCGTTTAGGCACCATAGACCAGGGACGTCGCATCGCCACCTGCATCCTGGCACCTATCTTAAGTTTCGTCACCAGCAGCCACGAGACTTCGGCTCGACGTGGAGACTCCATTGCGGATGGTAGCAGCCTACGAAGGATTTCCCATGCAGTTTTGGCCACACCGCGGGAAATCTGGGCGGTTGGGAAGGCCCATCCAGGCGGAAGGATTCATCGGCAGCGGCCGCTAGGATCTTCCGATAGCGCAGGGGCACGGCCCTGTTGCGGAGGCTCCCCGAGCCTTGGAGCCCGGACTGCGTTTGGTGACAATATCGGCCACGTCAGGGGTGCAGGGGGAAATTAGAATTAGTCTATTAAAGTCCCGCGCGCGGAAGGAGCGAACACTCGTTGTGTTGATTCTGATAGTGTAGTTTCGTGATCCGTTGTGTTCCGCCAGACACCACGCCTCAAAACCATTTGGTAAGCGATCCACTTTTGGGACCAATCTATTTCGTTTCGACGTTTGGCCGGTCAGGGGATTGTCCTGGCCGAGTCGTGTTCACGTCTCGTCCTCGTGCTTCCATAGTAGAAAACCTGCTGCAGAGATTCCGCGAGAATCTGGTCGACCTTCCTGGAGGACTCCCGTCTTCACGACGAGTCATTCCGTCCACTAGCTTAAGTTCGCGTCGCGAGGTTCCCTTGTGAAGTTAGGAACACTGCTTATCCGTGAGTCTCGTCGTTCCGAGACCTTCTTACTGGTTAGTTCCGGCCACCGCAGGCCATAGAATTCCTTTCCGATCTGCTCCTCACGGGCGCCGTGTAACTCCCGTGAGCGAAGTCCGTTTTCCCGCCGTTATCGATTCACCTCTGGTATTTGTAACATCATAGACCTAGCAATAAACCTCGGGTGCATAATAAATTTGTCTGTCTTGGTTGCGTCTCCTGCCGAATCCACCGCTCTCCTCGATTCCGGCCTCTGAGCTGCCGCGGTAGTGAATCCGACTACGACTCCCCGGAAGTTGTCCGGCTAGTGGCCAGTCCAGTTAGAGTTACGTGGTACCGCGGGGTACCTGGCGCCCATCTTTTTAAGACTTCCGAATTCGTAGTCGAGGGTTAGGGTTAGTGCGCGTTCCGCCCTTCGGGCGATTCAATTCAGGCGTCTCGAAAGAGCGCTAACAAATCTAATTATCGTTTCGCAAATTCCGTTGAAATAGCACTATCACATTTTCCTGGGTAACTGGCTGCGGGTAGTTCTATCCCCGAGCAGCCCCAGGAAAATTCCTTACAGTGTACATGTATTTATATATGTATAGGCATCCACATCTTCTGAGACATATGCACTCTGAGGGGGGCCCTCTCGCCACACCTGAGTCATTAATATTGGGTGCTTCTCAACTGCAGGCGGACAGCGTTCTTTCCAATGATTGTACAGTATAACACATGCATCATATGTCTCAATGCAATAGACATGGTAGGACTATCCCTTTCTGGCAACTCTCCTGTAGCTTCTCGGACATAGTTAGGCGTGCGGGCGCCTATGAGTTGACATGCAACGTATTGACGGCTGAGCCCTGTATTGTCCTAGTAGCGTCGATCTGCGGTCAATCCAAGAATTGTACCCAGCATATAACTGGCCTCTGTAACCAATCACCGCTAATTAAGTACAGTAGTTATCAGCTAACAATCAACAGCTTATAATGACAGCACCACAACCCCTGTTAACTTATATAACAATAACAATGACAATTGCACTTGTGCGGAACATCCCCTGGATTTGAGGATTCTCCGGTGAAATTCCCACTGTAAACTGCATTATACAAAGGTTGCTTGTCCCTGGTAATATGGCCGGTCCGCACTCGTTTCAACTTGTCCAACCAATATAGTAATTCCTGTCTCTGTCTCTCTGTCTCTCACGGTTTCACTGATTGACAGCGGCACTGCTGCCACTGAGGCTTTCTCCATTCATGGGCCTGATCACTCTGATAAGCCCTCCAACCCTCTAAAACTTATACCTGTAATCAGGAATTAGAACTATTATGTTAAATTATTAGAACTATTATGTTAAAGTAGAACTATTATATATATTAATATATTGAAGTATAGATCTGTGACTGGACTGGACTTTGGTAGCACAATGTTAACTTTACCCACTTCCTTTCTCTTGTCGGCTGGCCCTGACCTAGCCTTGCCCGCAGCCACTTAGAGTTTCATGAAGTGCGGCTCTCTTCTCATTGCATATAACGTGTGACGTATAACGCCTATAACGCACGGGGGCTGGACGCTGGAACCGACTCATGCGTTGCAGCCACCGCATTTAAGACATACACCCAACACACCTAGAGGCTAGGGGTGCCCCGACGCAATTTCTCACCTAGCACATGCAGCCCTCAATTGCTAACACCCTTTGCATGACAGGCCGTAGTCTCACGGCTAGTCTCATAAGATCAAATGGAAAAAGGACAAGTTGATTCCATTGGAGCCAGTCTTCACCCGCTCATGCTACTAACATACAGAACATAACACTCCACTAACACCACAAACACATACAGCACCATGTGTTGTGAGCGGGTGACGTTGAGCTATAATTATCGGTGGACTCCTGGCATCTGGAAACCAAAACACTTAACAATTGTATTTGCATGGCCCCCCACATTTTGCCACACCTGACAACAATAACAACAACAAGGACATTTAACAATAAAGTATCCCATTTGCCAAGGCATACCTGTGTATATTGGATCCCACTATTTCTTTTCAGGAGCACGGGAGTGCCGCTGCATGCACTTGTCCTTGCTGCTATTTTGCTATCAGATGGTGAGATGATTCCCTCAAACACGAGGATTCCTTCTCCCGTGCACCAAAGGTGAGCCAAGGCCTCTCTTGCTATGTTGCAGCTCATTGTGTCGGAGTAGCTCGCCTCAAATCACTACGGAAAGGAGTCAACACGGCAGATAGTCGTGATTCAGCCCCATAAGCATAATACACACACGTAGCTACACTACCCCCTACGGAGGGCTGCTCCACTGAGATCTGTTCTAGCTACCACTCTGTGACTTAACCTGTCTGAAGCAGCGGAGGCGCGGTTCGCGGTTGCCAAGCTCAACATTGGTATCGTTGACAGTTACCGGTAGCAAACAAGGCTGGCTGACGTTTCGGAGTCAGTGTCTCGAGCTCGTGCCCCAGTGGCTGATGGTCTCGACGCCAGCGCCAGCCGGCAGACCAACTCCGAGCATGCGCGGGCGATAGAATCCACTTGATTCTGGGCTATTGCCATAGATGGCGACAGGACCCCCTTGGAGCCTGCCTCGATTCCGAAACAGATGTTATATAATTATAATTATGATTCTCTTGAGCGGAGTCGGGACAGTCGCTCCTCGCGTTACTATAATCTCCGGTTTGGCCGCAGATCTGACGCGGCTCAGATTCTTGCAGGTGTGGACTCTGTTGCTATGGCTGCAGGATCGGGATCCGCGCAGCTGCGTAATCTACTGAGGGCCCCTTTTGCGGTCCTCCTACCTTGCTCCTTTCAGCGCTCCCACTGAAGAAGACGGGGCGGACGAAGGAGGCGACATGCAGCACTGCGTTTGTCACAATGATTTAGTGTGCTATTTTTTTTTTTCGTATCTTGCTTGCTTGTATCAACAAGTACCTCACTCTCCCTTATTACCTCCTGAGCTTCACTCGTCTACTTCTGCTTTTGCTGCCCTTCCTTTGACTGCTAACACGAATCTTCATAGCTCATAATTGTTCCTCCCTCTACTGTTGTCCTTTTTCTGTCATCGCAGGCGATATATGCTAGTTGAAGGAGGTATGCCTTGCGAGCTCTCCTAAACCAGAAAAAAGGAAGAGTTAAGATTCACCTGTGGAATACGGACGAGGACTGTGAGCTGGAACGCGGGAAGGAAAGCCGAAAATTGGGAACTGCAGGATTGATTGAGGAAGGGGAATAAAAGAATAAAATACGAAAATACGAAAAGACGAAGAGGAAAGAACTACTACGCGCCAGAATGGGATGGAAGCAGGACTCTCTGGATTATCACGAAGACGAAGATTAACGGGATAAGGAGAGAGTTAGCTACTAAGAAACTGGCACCAGTAACACTGGACCGGGAAGCACAGTGGTCGTGTTGGGAACGGGATGACAGACTGCTCGGGTGGGTGGGGTCTCCCGCACGAGCTTGGCGAGTTCGGCGAAAGTAGGAGCGGCTGAAAGGAACACAAACCAGGACCCCGGCGCCCGGCGCAACGCGTCGGGGACAGCACGGTCAAGTTCAGGGATTCCTGAGGCTGTTACTCCGAAGCCAGTAAGAATCCGCCCCGTGCGGGTGCCCTCATGCATACACTGAGTGAACTTCGTATACTCGGGGGTTAGCTGGGCGCGCCACCAAGCATTACATCCCGGATCAGTGGAACAAGCCGTGTCCGAGTCGGGACACACAACCATGAGCGAGCGAGCGACACACACACGCACACTCTTCTCCTCTCTTTCTACGGAACACATACTGACACACATCGAACATACACCTTCGCACACACACCTAAACAAAACCTTCCCGACTAGACATGGACACTGCATGGACTGGACCGAGCTCCACTCTGCTTGGTTCTCTTGTAACTATTTGGCTGAGCCTGATTCTCGTTGACAAATCAGACTCACGCACACTTTATCAGCACCATTGTAACACGGTGTGTAGGCATGCAGGTATGGGAGAGAGCGCGTTAGATGTATACGCGAGGGGCAGGGTTTCCAAGTGCCGCAAGAATGAGTGAACTCCCGTATGAAACAACGAGAATCGGGCTCACCTGTAGTACTGCCCGTTAACTTTGTAAACTATAATTTGGGCTATCTCTCGCTTTTCATTTCCTCCTCTTAATGCCGCCCTGCGATGCTAATCGCTCTGGGCGGCAGGGGAGCGACTCCGCCGAGGTCAGACGGACGATAAGACATTACGCCACGTACGGTAGAAGTAGTATATGTCGTGTTGGGAATAGATTTCCCCGCTCTCGAAAACATTTGCTGGACAATCGGGGAAAGACTCGCGGGACGTCGTTGATACAGGATCCGCGAAGGGGTGCCTCGCGTTTCTGTCACTCTTCCTGGATTCCTCGGGCAACCTTAGCTAGACCAGCGGGCCGGGCCGGCCTCTTGCAAGTGAGGAGGCCACCCGAAAGCATCGCGGCAGTAGCATTCAGTAGGTAGCTATGTGAGTTTCATGCGCGTGACGACGGAACCTCACATACGAGTCGGCGGTAATGTGGGAGGGAGCTCGGCGGGCGCCTACCCGATGCGGTGTTAATCGGGCACCGCACCGCAGAAAATGCCCTCGTGCGCTACGCAAGGGACAGGTTAAGCGCCGAGGGAAAGGGGAGACTCCGACTCGGGAGGGCTTCCGTCGACTCACATCGGTTCTCGTTCCGAGATAATGAACGGCGAGAACGCGGGGGCTCAACGCGTCGACTCTCGACCCCGGAACGATGCAACGATTTCCGGAAAGGGGGGGGGGGGGCTGACGCCTTGCGCGTACTTCCTCAACCCTGGAACGATCTCACCTCCGGACGGGGGGGGGGGGGGGGGGCGTAAAAACCCTGCAATTCGGGCGTAGATGCTAGGCGACGTGTAGGGCAATCCCGTTGGCTTTTCGCGTCTCCGCGCTTCAGTCGCAACAACGGGGTGACATTTCGCGCGCTCCTCAGACTCGGAGGACTTTCGTGACGCGGGCGTTTCTCGTATTAGGGCCCTCGCGAGCGCAGAATTCCAGGCGAGCTCGATGCTAGAGGCTTACATGGACACGCAACGGACAGAGAGCGGGGAACTTTTGGACACAAGACGACCTCCCGATTTCGTCTACTAGGCGAGCATGGGATTGTTTCTAGCGGCCGACTGCCTCCCTTTTCCGGCCTTGCGTACTCTGCGAAATTGGCGATCTCGACCAACCCGGGCCCACGCGTAGTGGGGGCCTCCATCGAGCGCGTGGGTGTGAAACAGATCGATGGGTGGTCGATTGATACTGCTGCGAACAATCGGCTCCGATACCCCCCCCCCCCCCTCTCTCGGAAGGCGATCTCTCCCCCCCGCGTCTGGTCGTGCGCGTTGGAGGTGTGCCCTCCTCCGATCGCGCTTCGCGTGTTCTGGATGGGAATCAAGTAGGAGCGGCCGGAGAACGCGATGCCTGGACCCCGGCGCCCGGGCGTGGGTGGTGACCTCCACATCGCGAGGTTGCGTGCCTGCGCACCGGGGACGGCACGGACCCGTCTGGGAGTTCGAGGGCCGTTACTCCGAAATTTCTGCTCCGTGCGCGTGCCGGGCGTGGAGGCGCCGTGGCGCTCGATGCGGGTGCCCCTATATATACGTGTTTTTCTTTCGGATCACACACTCGATTGCACTGACCAACCTCCCCGCGCATTTGACTCGCGACTCGCGGATCATCCGAGGCGGTGAAACGGGACAATGGGTGGGGGGAACCAGCCTCGGGTTATCGCGGGCGCGAGCGACCGAGCGTACGTATAACAGGCCCGGCGGGCTACTTCGATGCCACGCCCGCCCTCTTCTTTTCCGTTTTGATAACAGCGGCCGATTTCGGTGCACCGCGGAAGCTTGGACGGCTCTCGTATACCCGGTTCTCCCATTAGGAAACTGGACAACGCTGTCCACTAGACAGGTGCCGCGGTACGCAGTTCTTTTCAGAACTAGGGAGTCGTTTGGGCGAAACCCGCGCCGAACGGTCGCGCTCATCCAGATGGAACGCTGGACCAGTTAAAGTAGAGTCACGGGGGTGCTCCTTGCTGTAGTGTTTTGGTCGTATAAATCTGTCCGGCTCCGATTGCTCTGTCCGACCGAAGGAGGGGGAATTGGAGTCCTTCACGAGTCGCCGCGATGCATTAACTGTAGCAGGGGGGTCGCGTTTCTAGCTGAGGTTCGTGCGTACGTGCGTGGGGTGCGTGGGAGACTCACTCGTATCGAATTCCGTATTAAATTCTTCTCCGGTATATATATGCACAGGCATAGGCAGGTCAATCTAGTGTTGTGAGAAACGTCGGGAGGGGGGATTTAGTCGCGAGGGAGAATAGCTCTCGATCGGTGACAGCGGCGAGAGCATGGAGTGTCAACTTGGCGAATCCTCTATTCGCAGCTCCCTCCGCCGGCTATAATTACACGTGGTAGGCAGGCTTAGGGGATGAGTTAGGGAGGCCTTGGGTTCGCGCGCGCATTACGACCGGTGTTCTAGCACCTGATTACGAGATCGAGCTCTTGGGGATGGGAAGAAAGGGTTGATTTTTCTTTCTTTTGCACAGTCATGGTTGACATTCTGTCGCCCGATACGGTGCTCGCAGAGATGGCATCGTACCGGAGAGAATGGCACTCGCGTAGGTCAAAATTAAAAACGCAATGATCGAGTCACATACGACAGGGGTGAAGCAATCGCGGTGTCTCGAGTGTCAGGCGGCAGATCGCGTGGGGTAGGGAAACCAAGCTCGATCCTCGCGAACACCGGTCGGCCCACAGTCTGCTTGGCCCCGAAAAGCCCCTGTACACACAGGATGTTGCTGGCAAATCAAGCAAGTGGAGGTTACTTGAAACGACCGTATGGTGCAGTACAGAGTACTTGATTCGCCGCGCGGCGCATGTGGGGTTTCGGCAACCTGTGGTGGGCCCATGCGTATCCAGTGCCTCTGTTGAGTGCGTGGGCGTGTGAGAGATCGATAGGTGGCCATGTGACGTTGGGCGTAATAGGTTTGGAACCCCCCCTTCTGTCGGCGGTCTCTCCCGTGTATGATTAGTGACGTGCGTTGAGGGGGGGGGGTGACCCCCACGGACGGGACTCTCCTGCACAACCCTCAGGAGTCCTTTGAGCCCGGACAGGATCGTAATAGGAGCACCCGTTACTTCGAAACGATCCGCTCCGTACGGCTGCTGTCATACAGGCGCCGTGGCACTATATTGCGAGTGCCTCCACGAATCTGGCTGGTATTTATTTGACCTCCGACACCACGGAGGGCAGTCAACCCCGTCCAAGTGAGTGCGAGGCGTAATGGCGTGAGGCATCCGCGTCCACTAGCGGCTCCTCGCCCGCGTGTCAATGGCGGGCGCCGTACGGTGGGGGAAAGGAGCGGTCCTACGAGGTCAGCTCGACAACCTGCGAGGACACCGCGGCCTGGACACGGCAACAGGGAGGCACTAGCCGAACTCGCAGCGGTGGCCGCCGCGGTAGAATCGCAGGGCCAACTGGAGGAGCTTGCTACCCGCGTGGCGAGCTACTTCGGAAAGCACGCCGAGGGGGCACGTGGGGCTGCCAGTATAGCCACCAGTGGGAGGGGAGGCGGTCGACGCCCTGCATCGAGTGCGGGACCGCGTTGAACAGCGGCGGAGGGAGCCGGTTCGAGAGAGAATACCGGTCAGCGCGGTAATATTCCCCGCGCGGAGCAAGTCCGGGAGGCCACCCGAATCCAAAGCCTTTTCCGATCCAACTGTCGGCGCGCAGTAAGGGATGTCCTGCAAGGGGCCTCATTGCACTGCGAAGTACCTAAGGACACTGTCCAAGGGTACTTTGCTACCTTATATGCGGGCCGGCAGCCCTCGGGTGACCTCCCGAAGCTCAACCCGGACGAAGCGACGCCCGAATCTAACGGCGCTCTGGTGGCGGATTACTCGGCCGCCGAGGTTGGTCGTCGGCTCAAGGGGATGAAAAATTCAGTCCCTGGTCCCGACGGCCTCACTTACGGCGACTTGAGGAAGTCCGACCCAGACGCCGTCCTATTAACATCTTTTTTTAACGCGTGCCGCCGGGTGGGCTGTGTTCCGGACGGGTGGAAAAGATCGAATACCATCTTGATACATAAAAAAGGTGACTGGGATGATCTCTCGAATTGGAGACCTCTTGCCCTGGGAGACGTAATCCCAAAGCTCTTTGCGGCGGTGCTGGCTGACCGACTCACCCACTGGGCCGTAACCAACAAGCGGCTCTGCCCTGCGCAGAAGGGCTTTCTCCCCCAAGAGGGATGCCTGGAGCACAATTTCGTGCTTCAGGAGGTTCTGGCCGACGCTCGTCGGCGACGTCGGGAAGTAGTGGCGTCCTGGCTGGACTTATCCAATGCCTTTGGATCCGTTCCCCATGACGCCATCTTGGGGGCGCTAGAGGACGCGGGAGTCCCGCGGGAGACGCGCGGTATAGTGGCCAGCCTATACGACGGCTGTGTCACTCGGGTCCGTACCGCCGAAGGCTTTACGGGCGATATTCCCATGCGCTCTGGGGTGAGGCAGGGGTGCCCTCTGAGCCCGATCCTCTTCAACCTCGCCCTCGAGCCTGTGGTCCGTGGTGTGACCGACTCGGGGGAGGGGTATGAATTGGGCGGGCACAGGGTGGTCGCCCTGGCATACGCCAACGATGTAGCACTCGTCGCTACATCGCCTGAGGGCATGGGTAGGCTGTTGCAAGCAGCTGAGGGTACTGCACGACGTCTGGGCCTCTCCTTCAATCCCCGGAAATGTGCATCTCTGCACATCAAGGGGGCTTGGGGGGGGGGGGGGGGGAGCAGACGGAATTTACCCTCGGAGGAGAGTGAATCTCCGCTCTGGCAGAAGGCGAGGCCTATCTTCACCTTGGGGTTCCCACCGGAGTGTCTGTCGACCAGACCCCGTATCCAGCGATCCAAGGAATGCTGGCGGATCTCCGAGCTGTGAACGATTCCCTGCTCGTCCCCTGGCAGAAAATTGAGACGGTGGCAACGTTCAGAGATTTGAAAATTAGTCGTTTGGCAGTTCTGCGCAGTCAAGCTCTGCCGGCCCAGCAGTCTGCTGCGCTGCTCGCAGGTCCTCCATCCTCAGCTCCTCTAGGATACCGGTAATTTGTACCCTGGCTTTTGATTGGGTCTCCGGCCTCAATTTAAATAGGGTCCCGATGATGTAATCGGCGTAGCCCTCTAGATCTTTATGGCTGTTTATGTTGTTGGACGCTTCTTGACATTGACTCTGCAATTCGTCACGCTGGCGTCTGTATGCCAGCAATTGATCGATGGATGTCGAGGCCTTTCGTTTCCGCCTTGGCGGCGGTCCTCGTGGGGTGCGGGAAGGGGGGCCTCTTCTGGTCGTGGAAGCTGCTGGCCCAGCGGATTCGCTGATCGCCAGCTCGACATCCGATCCACCCTCTACTTCCATTCGGACTGTGTTGTCGGAGTCTGGTGATGACTCTCCAGCTCGTGGGATGCTGCAATTAGCAGCTTCTGTCTCGACAACATTGGAGACGCTTTTTCCATGCTGATTCAAAAACGGCCGCAAAAATTGTAGCTCCATTTCAAATCTCACAGGCGCAAGATTGGAGGCACCCTGACCGCTACTTGTTTTTTTTTTAGGCTCCTCCTATATGATTCCCGGATCTGCGTCCATCTATGTTTTACTTGATCGCCTGAAAAAGCACAATTGTATTATAATAAACTTCTCTCGAATTATGCTTCTGAATGAGTATGCTACCAGCACAATGACAGCTTGTCAAAGATAGGAGTATTGTTGGAGACCACGCGAAATTACGCGTCGTTCGAAACAGCACTCAAGGAATAGAAGAAATAGAAGGAAGAGAAACAAGTGCAGTAATAGTAACGAAATATGAGAGGGAGTCCGAGATTGGCGAGAAGAAGTATCAGAACAGAGCTGTGGCTTATAGCGTGGCTATAGGGGATGGAGGTGGCCACTGATGGGAGTGAAGAGCTTCAATTCATGCAAATTCGTTAATTAGTGAAACGGAACGTAAAAGTGAAACAAAAAGAGAGCAGACAAAGAGGGGTGTTGTGACTACGGCAATAGGAGGTTTCTATCACTCAAAGTAGTAGATGTATTGAATTACGAAAACAAACTTACTAGGAATCGTCAATTGCTCCCCGATTTCCCGCCAAGCATTCTGCTTCCGGAAATTATTTGCATAATGATGGCTCCGGACATTGTACAGCTCCGGGTACTGCTGCACCAACAAAATAATCCCTTCGTCGCTCATGTTTTTCACTCTATACTTTGCTTCACTCTGGTCACAACTGTCGCCCTTCACTCTCAAACTAGGAATGATTCTCGCTGACATTTGACGAAAAAGTTTTCCCCAAAGGCTTCGTACTCGGGCGTTAATTGCATGCAATTTAAAACACGTGCAGGAGTCGAGACTCGGTGACGACCCCTCCCTGATTCTATGCCCATTGTGAGTTTGTGTCTTCGAGGTACCATCTTTTCCAAGCGGCAGAAATACTTGCCTATCGCTAATATTTTCAAAAATCCGTGCGGCCTAATGTATAATATCATCGATTTCATTTATATGAGAATTCATAATACGAAGAGTACGCCATGAGTTGACAATAAAAGGCCAACTAGAAATGTACTTGGAATGAAATGACATTATAATAGGACACTATTCGGATTTTAAAAAATATCATTCATGTAAAATAGCGATATAAACGAAAGTGATAGGTAGCGGAGAGTAAGTTGTAGGATTACTATTTTTAGATCACCATATTTAAGCAATACAAAACAACAAGTTGGATTTAGAGCCAATGAAAACAGAGTACGGAGTTCCCCGATGCTCCGTAATAATTGAAGAGCAATATCAAATTAAAAGGGATGTTGTCCAGAGCACTGAAAAATATTCACAATAATCCCGATTCTAAAGATAGAAAAATATATAAGGAAAATAGATAAATAAAAGGAAGCATTACACTGAAATGTCTAAATGAAAAGGAACTAGAATGAATGGAAATCGTGGAATACTTGTGTGTAATTAAAGGGTGTGAGACAACTGTGCAATTTAAGTGAATGTTAATAGCATATATTCTAGCAACATTCGGAAACATGTAATTTTTGGTACAAACGACTGAGAAAGCCAAGGAACATCAGTCAATTCAAATCAATCAATCAAAAAAAGAAACATCGCTCTCTCTCTCTCTCCCGCTCGCCCGCCCGCTCTAATCGGCCACCCCACACCTCCCCACCGAAATCGCAGCATCTTGTCACTCCACGCGACCGGTCGCACTTATAAAATATTCGGTGAATAAGTGGCGCCCTGCAGCACCTTCGGTGGAGGGTGGGCCTCCCACACCAGGAAGGCTCTCTAAATTTCTTGCTGGCGCATCCTCCTCCCGCGTGGCCTGGGTACGGGTTGCCTGCACGCCCTCAAGGTCTCGCAATAGGTTGTGCAGCACGGTTGTTGCCAGAACAACTGTTCTGGCATTATCCGGCTCCATTTGCAGCCGCCGCTGATATATCCTCCACTTCTGCGTCAGAATTCCGAAGGCATTCTCCGACACGCGCAGCGCTCTACTCAAGCGGTAGTTGAAGATTTTAGCGGGATCGCTGTCCCCCACAGCGTGGCCTGGATACGGCCGCATTGGAAAACTTGTGAGGGGGAACGCCTCGTCCCCCACAATCACATGCGGGGCAAGGGCTTCGGTGCCGGGAAGCGCCTTCGGCGGCGGCAAGCCAAATCCCCCCCCGCAAGAGTCTCTGCCAATTGCGGAATTTTCGAAAATTCCGCCGTCGCTGCTACGGCCGCTCGCGCCAACATCTACACTAATAAATTTGTAATTAGCGTGGACCACGGCCAACAACACAATGCTGCAGGTTTTTTTATAATTGAAGTACAGGGATCCTGTTCCCCGCGGCTTTTGAATTGTGACGTGCTTGCCGTCGATAGCACCCACGCAATTGGGAAACTGCCATAAGCCCCAATAGTCGTCGGCGATTTTCACCCACTGCTCCGCGGTGAGTTGCGGCATGTAGACGGGCTGGAGCATTCGCCACATTGCCTCGCACACGGTGTAAACAATTTTGGACACCGTGGTCGTCCCCATGCGGAAGCTATAGCTTAGCGATTTAAATGTATCGCCGGTAGCTAAAAACCTGAAATTTAGAAATTTCTTTACATATTGCAGTGCTGAAAGAAGCTGTTGCAACTTCCTATTGACGATATCCATAAAAGATTACACACCTCAATCAAACTGCCAGCCTCTCTTCTGTTGAAATTGACTGCCGCATATTTGTTTCCCGTTTGGCAATATGCGGTGCCAGCAGGTTGTGGATGACATCGAAGGAGTCGGGCGTGAGGTGGTAGTATTCCCGGAATCTCGGAGGATCCTGGAGTAACTCCGGGTGCAGGTGGTGGAATTCACCGAGCTCCTAAAAATATTAAAATTAATATTATGGTGTTCAATGTTCCGCTTTTGAATAGCTGAGACGATTCATTTTAACCGGTAAAAATGTTCGCAAGCAACCGCTAATAAATGTGTGGAAAATGCAGGAACTTACTTCTCTTTTTCGATTAATGGGATGAACCCAGTGCTCCCGCTGGTTCTCCTCTTCCTCCTCTTCAAGGAGAAGCAGGATCTCGTCATCACTGTCGTCCGAACGGGTGTGATCGTAGCGACTCATCATAATATTCTTCACTCATAAACGTACACGAAAACCAAAAATTGACCACTCGGCTGCTGAGGGAAGACTGATCTTCCGACAACGAAGGACTTTGCGCGTTGCAAACATTTGCACAAAATGTCCGCAACTACCGTTGCAGGGAAAGAGAAATGATGTAATTGGCTGCACTCCCTGAAGGACAGGTGAAATTTAATGAATTCCACGAAGAGAACCAGGGCAACTCTCGCAGCCAGAATTATCTAGAATTGGCATACCTCTCAAGTATTGAATACACTACCGAATCGCCAATGTCCCGTTTCACTAAACTTACCTGGAAGCACCATGGTTTCCTAGGGCGTATGTACGTCCTAAACTCTAGGACCTACATAATAAACGAGACGTTCATCGTTCGGGTATTCACCGCAATAAAATCGAATGTTTCGTCTGCCAATAAATAGTTTACTGGGCTGACAAGTAAACCGTTCGTGAGCATATTGCCAGAACTTTCAGCGACAATCAACAATAAAATGTATCATAAAGAGCTAAAATCAATGCATAGTCACACTCACGAAGTGAAAACACTTTCCTGGAACCCGGCCATTATCTTACCGGCTTGCCGGCACCAAGTCGGTCGCCTGCCGGCCTGCCGGCACCCGGCCAGCGTCCTGCAGGCCTGCCGGGCTGCCGGGCAGCGTCCTGCAGGCCTGTTGACGTGTTGACCTGCGGTCGGTTACGGAGTTTCGGAAATTTAATTTGTATACCCGACCCGCGAATCTCCCATTATAACTTGCTATCGCACTCGATATCGGACGATCGGAATCGGTGAAAGGTTTCTACAGTGTGTTTCATAGAGGGTTGGGAAATTCGCGCGGATCCAGCAGTCGGGGGGTGCGAGTTCTTGTGTGGCGGCAATACAATTCAGAGCGCTAGCAAATCGAGGTAGAACGTAGAGTATCTGAAACTCGCGATCTGCGAGCTACATAATACTTTGCTATGTTTTCCGGCAGACTAGGGATGTGGTAAATATACGCACTTGTACAAGTACATATTGTGCAGCACGCGCGACGACCTTTCTCTTGCTAGATCGGGAGCGGCCGCCTTGCAGGCTTGCCGGCACCCGGCCGGTCGCCCTGCAGGCCTGAAGGCCCGCCAGGGCCAGGCTTTCGGCAGGCTGGCAGCCGAATCCCAGCAAGTCGGTAGGTTATAAACCGCTGGTATGCCGTTTTCTTTGAACAGGGCTCGAGACGGTTTCGCTGGCCTAGTCGTCAGCAGCCACGGGTTCTGGCACTCGATGGAATATCGAAGGGGAGTTCGATTCTACCGAGCAACTCGTTTTTGTGATTTCTTTTTTCTCAATTTCTCTTATACTAAATGCGCTTGTGTAGGGAAAACTACAATTTCTCATATACGGGATGCATAATTTTTTCCATGATTCATAATAGTTATTCAAACCGTATTCTCCGATTTCTCAAGACAATCTGTTTCAAGTAATCAGACATTTTTAAATGAATACAAAAATCCATTTTCTTGCAAGAATCGCACCTGCCTATACTGAGTGTTCAGCGCGGCCTGCCTTGACAAGGGCTTCGAGTTCTCGCTCACGCTATCAGGCTACGTACGGGGGCGGGGACCTTTCTTCACGTATAGCGGATGACCTGCTGAGGACCAGGCGTGGTCTAGCTGGTCTGGCCTGGCCTGGTCTGGCCGGCAAGCCGTCCGTGTGTCTAGACCTTTAATTTCCTGCTGAGGGGCGCCCATTTGAAGAAGGGCGTCCTGACTGAGACTGATAAGATCATCAGGCGCACAGTTAAGGCTTGCCTCAATCTGCCCCAGCGCGCCAGCGCTGAGTTGGTCTATATGCCTCCTTCTAGGGGTGGTTGTGGCCTTCTCTCGCAGGCCGACCTAGCTGACGTCACGGCGTGGCTCACGCGTTCAGAATGTTGAATTCAAGTGACCCGGTCGTGGCGGATATTGCGAAGTCTTCGTTGGGGGCCACTGTGCGTCAGAGGATCGTAAGGATCCCTGATTTCGGGGACCTTGCCAAGCACCTCTCCGGCTCGCTGGAGGGGGATTTGGCGAGGGCGTCCTCAGGGCGCACCTCATTTTGGACGCACGTGAGGGAGGCAGGGCGGCGATCCGGTGAGCGCCTTGGCTTTCGCTGGAGATGGGACAAGGAACGACAGGAACTCTCGGTGCAAGTAGAGTCAATGCGAGGGTCGGGAAGAATTATTACCCCCCCCCCCGCCACCCAACAACCCAAACCACCGACTCACCAACCCACCAATTTTGCAAAAGTCATTTAAAAATTATCAAAAATAGAAATGGATATCATTGGTAAACGAAAGCCAAGTTATAATTCAGATATATAATTAACAACATACAAGAAACCCAAGTTTTCATTCAAAGATACCTCGATTTAACTCGCATCAGCAATTAACAATAAATTCACAATAAATTAGCGATTAACAATAATAATAAAAAAAAACTTGGCGTGTGTGCGCTTCATTGCGAGGTAAGAAAGCAATGAGAAATTAATTTAAATGTAACATTGACTTTACTATAATATAAAATCCTAAGAAATATCACATTTACATTTCAATCATATATACTATATACTACATCGAAAAGAAGGTTCTCAATTCGTCGCGTATCTATTTCTTTCAAAGTTTTCTAACAATATTACCAGAGCAAGTGCCTCGAATGAAGCGCGCACACGCCAAGTTTTTTTTTATTATTATTGTTACTCACTAATTTATTGTGAATTTATTGTTAATTGCTGATGCGAGTTAAATCGAGGTATCTTTGAATGAAAACTTGGGTTTCTTGTATGTTATTAATTATATATCTGAATTATAACTTGGCTTTTGTTTACCAATGATATCCATTTCTATTTTTGATAATTTTTAAATGACTTTTGCAAGATTGGTGGGTTGGTGAGTCGGTGGTTTGGGTTGTTGGCGGTGGCAGCGGGGGGGGGTTAAGTATTAACCGGGAGTCATCCACTCAGGCAAAGATTGAATAATTCAACCATGTACCCGAGGATTAGCCCTTTATGTAGGTGAAAAGGACTGTTGGCTGTGATCGGTAGCGGTGGTCCGTGTGCAAGCATCCGTGGTGCACGGGCGCGCGCTGGTCTCCGAGCGCCGAGCTCGTGTTCCGGTATCGCATGAAGAATTTTATCTCAAAGAGTTTTAAATTGACCATCTTGAAATTTACAGGGCTTTTAGAGGAGACTTCAGTGAACCTCCATGATTTTTTTCAAAACGGACAAAAGTGCGTTTTCGGAATTATAAACAATTAAAATTTTTGAACAATTTTTAAATAAATTAAGAAGGTTGCTACGTTCCTCAAATATTTTTTTAATGAAAATTCAATCTTTTCTGCGTAAAACTGCGTTTCGCGTTTCTCGATATCTCATACTGTTCCAGAGTTATGATTTTTTTAAAAAAAAGTTGCACCAATTTTGCAATTCAAATAACTTGCATAATAATTGACATTTTTACCAACGAAGTGCAGATAATGTGGTTGTATATTAAGGATTACATGTTCACCAAATTTCATCAAAATCGAAGACAAAGTGTCAAAAGGTGTGATCACTTTGCGTGGAATCGCCCATATATGAACATTCTGCCACCTAGCGTGGAAAATATGTGACCTACATTTTTGGTTCGAATCTTCTTCTGAATCGTTTTCGCACGAGAAAATAAGAGGAGGAAATTTATATCTCGTGAACGCATGGACCAATTTCCTTGCTTTTTAGCTTCTTGGATTCAGAAAAATCAATTAGGCTGTGCTTGATTCATAAGTTATGCCTGCAAGCTGTAACTTTTTTGGATATCGAGGTGAAAGTCTTATATCGATCGAAAACCGCTACGCGTCGGGATAAGTACACGCGCATACGCCAAGATTTTTTGTATTGTTAATACAACGGTAGTTTATTGTTAATTTATTGTTAATTGCTAATGCGAGTTAAATCGAGGTATCTTTGAATGAAAGCTTGGCTTTCATTTATGAAATCTATTATCTTTTTTGTTATATTTACTTGGCGCATTTTCTTACATTTTAATGTTTTTGGACGGATTTCATGTCTTTTTGTTAGTTAATGCTTAACAATAAAGACAATAAAATTTTTAATTATTTATTAGTTTCATTTTTGTGGGAAAATCAAACTGCTACTTGGCGCATTTTTTTACAGTTTAATGTTTTCGGACGGATTTCATGCCTTTTTGTTAGTTAACGCTTAACAATAAAGACAATAAAAATTCTGAGTATTTATCAATGGTTTAATTAATAAATTTAAAAGTAAAATTTTATTAAGATGTCAAGTGCCATTTCTGTTCAAATATGCACCATCACCTATGTGCATGTTTATGTTATAATGTAACTTTAATGTTACAGTGTATTTATAACTTAATCATGCACATAGGAGTAGATCTAAGAAATTGAGGTGAATGTGAGAATATAGATTCTCTAGATAATATACTTTGCACTTGACAAATTCACATTAGCAAAAGAAAAATTACCAATAGCTAGCATGCATTTAAATTGCAAATTAGATAAGCTATACCCTCATACGCACTCTAACATTGGTGTATCTTGACAGCCAAATGCGTAGCTCAGGGAGCGCATAATCTAATGTAATAAAATTTGTTAAACAAGTAGTGATTACCAATAGCTAGTATGTCGCTAAATGACACATGATTGGTAATTATTACTTGCTTACATGATTTTAGTTCTTTAGCTGATGCTCCTTGAGCGATGAACTTGACTGTCAAGATACTACTAAATTAGACTGCGTATGAGCATTCTGCTTGCTTTATGTATTATAATTATAAAGCGTTAAGTCAAGCAATGACTCAGAGTAGCAAAACAGAGATTCCCAATAGCTAGAATGTATTGAAATTGTAAATGACTTGCCTTAACACTTTACAAATTATATTCAATGTGCTATATCTGCAGGTTCTCTTATTCGCAGTATAGTTTTGAAGTATCCTGACTGTCAAGTTCCAAGCTGACGGAGTGCAAACCTAAAGTACTGAAATTAGTCTAAGCAAGTACTGATTACCAATAGCTACCATTCCCTTAAATTGTAAATAATTGCTAATATTGCTTAAAACAGATAGACACAAGACGGCATTTTTGGTGCATTATACCGGCACGCTAGCGCCATGGCGTGCCGGATAAGATGTTCAAAGGTGCATTGACCATTATTGTAAATAATTGCTAATATTGCTTAAAACAGATAGACACAAGACGGCATTTTTGGTGCATTATACCGGCACGCTAGCGCCATGGCGTGCCGGATAAGATGTTCAAAGGTGCATTGACCATTATTACGGCCCATATGCCGAAAGCCGTGCCGGCCTTTCGTTTCTCAGGAAAGACTCATAAAGTGCCAACCTTTCGTACCTCCCATTATCATAAAGCACCAGACCTGCAGAGTGCCGGCATGCGCGTCCCGGCATTAAATGCCGTCAGAGGGATCCCAAAAATGCCGGCACTCTAGTTCGTTGCTTTAGAAATACTTTAGATGCTGTCATAATGCTATTATTCCATTTACCATTAAATGCAGGCACAATTGCACTGCGTTTGGAGAAACTAATTCTGTTCGTACTGAATGGAATGGTAGTAAGCGGCATATATTCAGGACATTAAACAAGACGAATTTGTACGTAAAATATGCTGTTTTATTGCAAAGCCATAAACAATGTCTAACAACATTTCGCGTTGCACATTACACTACAATCTTCGCATGGACATTGCTACCATATACATTATCGGACGCATTGTGCACACAGCTTAATATCCATACAATATCTTTAAAATACAATACTCTAAACTTCAACGGAAGGGATTTTCCATATAATGTTTAATTTTTGTTTTAGGTGATTCAAAAGTCACCAATTTCATAGGGACAATAGAATTCGGCGATACAGTTTGAGTTTTTCAAGCCGTTCATGGACGATATATCGCACAAAACACCATAAGGGTTTATTTATGTGTGTTACATTTGTTATCATCGAGCCAATATTCAATATTCACATTTGCCGCCTCTGCGTTAGCTTAAGCTGTGATGCGTACTTTCGAGTACTTGTGTGTCAGAGCGTCCACGTGCGCAGAACAAAGTGTAAAAATCGCACCTAGAAGCCTTAAAAATAGACGCATTTTCACGATTGTTTATTCAGCAATGGTTCGTTCCATAGTGAATGATGCCTCTGTTGCTTAGAAAGTTGTATAGATCTTGAACGAAGAAACCTTGGTGTGCCTGTAACCATACAAAAATTATGTTATTTTTCGCCTGTTGCTTGATTAGTGATGCTTGAGAGCTAGAATTTTTCTGAGAAAAGCTAATTCGGGGAAAGTATGAGTGTTAAACTACCTTTTCCAGTAGTGTGAAACGTTACTGGAGGGTAATAATTGAGTTCTCAATTAATACAGGCAAACTGCATATTCGTTGATTAAACATTTTATAAGGAAAGACAGAACGCGTTTGTGCTGCCGGGTTTCCTCTGTTGCATAAATGAAACTTACAGTAGTGGATCTATTGCCGTCTCCCCTTGACACCCTGGAAGAGATCGTCCACCGCCGTGTCGAGATTTTGGCCTTGTCCGGATCGCGTTGCGGTGACGCTGCTTTGCCACCCTCGAACTGCGAGCTTTCGTTGACAGTTTCTGCAAAAAGAGGGAGACACATTCACTCTACGTTCGCAATTATCGTAAATCGTACACTGAAGATAACGGCAAACTCACCCGCAACGGCACGGCAAAGGGAGGTTTTGATAAAGGCGTCCCTGCCTTCGTCGTCCTTCAGCCTGTACGTGGTTGATACCACATCTGCGGCGCACTCCCCGCAGCCAAATTGACCGCGTCTTTCAGCGTGCAGCCGTCCATCCACTGGAGGTATTCGACCTTCGAAAAAACATACCCTCTTCGCGCGTAGGTCCATTCGCAGTGCAAACTTGGCTTGTTGCACCTACAATCTCTTTGTACTCCTCAGAATCCATTTGCACGGCGAGCATCTTCTCGGCGGTGGAAAACGGCAGATAAGCCGGCATGCAAAAAGATTATTTAAGACACCGATGTGGCCTCGACTGGTGCCAAAAATGCTATCATTATTTGACCGAGGAATGGTTGCTCGCACGGGGCAACTTTTCGCGAACAGTCATGTCTCTCATCCGGCGCACCTGTAGATCTATCACGTTCCGTTTTATTAACTATTCTATATTGAAAGTCCAGAAACTGCGGCCGAAGCGATGCGCGTAGATGGCTCGTTTGGCGAAAGAGGCAAAAGAGGTAGGAACGGTTGCTCATTTCGGACCTTCGGGGCCTCCTTGTTAAACGTTTCGGCTTCCGAAAGGACAGGAAGAACACCCGAAAGCCGAAAACAGATCTCGCAAAAGGTTTCATCTCCCGAAGTACAGACTACATATTCGCCCCGTACAATATTGTCGCGGGGGTGTGAATATAAGGGTGGGAACTGCTGCGGAGTTGGTTATCGTAGGGGTTGTGGATCGGTGATGGGAGCGGTGAATATCTGAAACGCGGATACGCGGGCGTGGACTGAGCGAGTCTCAGCTCCTCTAAGATTCGTCCGAGTTGGGACACCTCCTCGGAGAATTCCCTGCCCGTGGCCGTATAGGGCTTAGGGGCCTCCTCCTCGTAATACGTGGCGTCGGGGTCGGTTTCGGACTCGGCGTCCCGGAACCTCTGCGGCTTTTGGGCGCTTCGTTTCGGTCGCGACATTATGCAATTGCAGTAAACATCAGGAACAAATTAGTTGCAAATTACTTGGTTTACCACGTCGTCTAAGATTTCGGTTAACGGAGTCGCGCCCTTTGTGTGGGTGGGATATTTGAGGTTTCGATAGTTGCTATCGTTCCTCGCGGTACCGCGTATGCCAAGAAATGTCATTCGTCCCTGGTCGTGCGTACCCTTGATGGTACATTTGGAACACGGTCTTTCGCTGTTATGCTCATGGTGGTTTAATATAAAAGCGCGAGCTACTGCGTCCGCGACGAAGCACCGTATCCGAACGGGCACGAGTTTGTTACGGAATTTTATGCCACCCGATGAAGTTATTTTTTTAAAATCGTCGACAAAATATTTGAAGAAGTCACTACATGACCCGGGTTTCGAAAATCCTTTATAAACGCCGACGAGGGAAGGCTTACTTTTGGGTTATCGTAGGGGTTGTGGATCGGTGATGGGAGCGGAGAATGTCTGAAACGCGGATACGCGGGTGTGGACTGAGCGAGTCTCAGCTCCTCTAAGATTCGCCCGAGTTGCGACACCTCCTCGGAGAATTCCCTGCTCGTGGCCGTACAGGACTTAGGGGCCTCCTCCTCGTAATACGTGGCGTCGGCGTCGGTTTCGGACTCGGCGTCCCGGAACCTCTACGGCTTTTGGGCGCTTCCTTTTAGTCGCGACATTATGCTGTTGAAGGAGAAGTTCAAGTCTGCTGTCCAGAGAGTCTTCCGCGTTGCTCGAAGGCTGCTTTCGCGACAAAATTCGGGCCTGATGCCCCCTTCCCGACTTACGAATTATACTTTGATGATTACGCGACAGTGACATGAACGGTTTACGGCTGTAGAAATTTTTTGTCCCCGCAATGAGTTTATCTTTGCAAGTTCGCAGCATTTTTATCGCGATTCACCAGCTACTACTTAATATGAAAACTGTCGGTATTATTGTAGCATCCCTGGCACCAGTCAGGACTGATTGGGAGTCGTTTTCAGAGATGGACACTGAGTGGAAGAAGTCGGAGATCAATGCAGAAACGGAAAGACGATTTGCCTTAGAGGGAAGGCAGTAATTATGATTTTGTCAAAACTACGTCGTTCTTGCAGCAGGGAATACAAATATCCCCCCAAAACCATTAAAATGAAAAAAAAACGCCAAGTAGTCCCCCCCACCGCCATCCCGGCTCCCAACCCACCAACCTTGTCAAAATTATTTAAAAAATTACCAAAAATAGAAATGGATATCATTGGTAAACGAAAGCCAAGTTATAATTCAGATATAACTAATAACATACAAGAAAGCCAAGTTTTCATTCAAAGATATCTCGAGTTAACTCGCATTAGCAATTAACAATAAATTCACAATAAATTAGCGATTAACAATAATAAAAAAAACTTGGCGTGTGCGCGCTTCATTCAAGGCACTTGCTCTGGTAATATTGCTGGAAAACTTTGAAAGAAATATATTCGAGACGAATTGAGAACCTGCTTGTCTGTGTAGTATATAGTACATGTGATTGAACTGTAAATGTAAGATTAAATGTAATGAAGGAAATGTAAGAAGTAAATGTAAGTGCTTGATTCATAAGTTATGCCTGCAAGCTGTAACTTTTTCGGAAATCGAGGTGAAAGTCTTATATCGATTGAAAACCGCTACGCGTCGGGATAAGTAGCCTCGGCTTCTCGCGCTGTATAGCTATAGCTAACTACTTGGCGCGAGACTCTACCGAGTCTCCTGATCTTGTGCTTAATTGAATGATTATTAAAAAAAAATTAATGTCATACAGAACTTCTGCGAACAAAGAAGAACTTCCTGTTCTTATCTGAACGATATGAATGTGAAACAAAACAATCGTAATGCACAAATATGTGTAAAAAATAATAAAGATTGTAACAAAAATTCTAAAAATATGCTTTCTTTTCCATTCATTTCCCTTATTATCTCATTAATAATTTCAATGTTACAGACAGGAGACATTTAGTTTAGTAACTATATGTATCCTGCCTGTCAAGCGCATTACTATAGGAGCGCACAACCTTTTGTCCTGGAGTTCAATAAGCAAGTACAGTATCAATTGTCAATAAGTAGGTAGTAGTAAACTATACTAGCCATCGATCAGAGTAACTTTTTTTATAACGTCGAAATTTTCTGAACATTGTAACTTACAACTTAAAAAATGATATCACATTACGGTAGTGCTTATAAAGATAAGTAATTGCATCCCTGAAGTTAATGATTGGTAATTCTTGAGAAATATATGTTTCTGGCCAAGCAAAGCAGACGTGTGCAGCGACATACAGCAAAAGGTGTATCAATAAAATTAAGTTCAAGTTCAACTACGATCTACTATCGACCTCGACCCCTCTAACCCACCAACGAGCACAGAGAGATTAATCTCAACAGTAATCATTACTTATATCGTTTTGGCCGACCGCTTGGTACTATCAGGAAAATAAAGAAATATTCTCGAGTCTCGCTCGAAAGCAAGGCTCGAGAATAATGTATCGAACTTTTTCGTTAGTGTATGAAGACTCTGAATCTACTGGGGAGAACTGAATTTCCCAACTCTTATAATTTTCCTCTCACGATAATTTTCCCGATACTTCGGCTCGGGAGATTCGAAGCCTACGATTCCTTAGCAAATCCGGAATGGGCGCCAGGCATCAGAGATGCCACTCAAGTAGATTCTTTAGGCATCAAACAGCCACACAAAACTTCAACAACATAGGCTTCGGACAGCCACTCAAAACTCTAACACAATAGGCCTCGAACAGCCACTCGACAACTAAGGCGCTAAGGAACGGCAACAGAGAATCTCCCGAGGCGGCTGACAAGATTGCTTCGGCTAGATCAGACAATAAGGAGAGCACCTGGGTTCGACACGAGTGATCAAGCCAGGATTGAGCTAGTTGATGTTTTATTTCGACAATGAAGCAGAAAGAATGGTCTCCGCTCGAGGTGTTCATCAACAACCTCGGGCGAAGCACGTGGTTGCAAGTTGGACAAGTCGAAAGTTACATGGAGATGATCGATAGCTCGACGCAGTTGACCAGCGCTAATGATTTAACAGAATCCGCAAAATCTGAACTCTATGAAGTGACTCTTGGCTGACGTTATTAGCCTGCAGGAAGATCTCAGTCTACACAATATCTCATTCGGAAAAGCAAAGGATCCGACACCAAAAGAGAGATCAAGTCGCGAAAGTGAGAACGGAAGCTTACAGTCGATAGATCGAAGCCAGAAGGGCTGAGAGGCAATGAAGCGGCTAGCGGAGATCCACCAAAGAAAGTGGTCCCTTACAAAGGCTAGCTTGGAAGGATGTTCGCTTACCGCTAGTTTTACAAATCGGCAGTGGCGCGAATGAGTGGGATCGGCCGTCTTCCTTCCTTCCTTCCTTCCTTGATTACGTTTTAGCTCGCTAGTATTGCCCTTTGTCCGTCAGGATATCGCTCGCTAGTCTTAGGAACGCACGTCCGCTCGCTCTAATCGTCAGCACAAGAGTGCCGAATTCTACGCGCTTTGCCCTAACGTTCGCCTAGCCGTCTTTGTCCCCGAAATCGATCGCTTATTGGTCGCCGGGTCCTACCGCGCGCTCAGGGACTCGCAGTGCCCTCGGACGAACGACGCCAGGGCCGTGTGCCCAACAGGGCGCTAACCCCGCTTGGAAGAGACCGCAAGGGAGGTTGTCCTCTTCTGAAGCTGGGTGCCTCGGGGTCGCCTGCCTCACCACCCGGTGATCTCCCCCGATGACCTCTTCGTTGGAGACCCCTTCGGAAGCTGCTGACCCCTTAATGTCCGTCCTGGTCGAGCCGAGTCCGCTGGGCTGGCAGATTTGGTTACTTCGGGTTCGCAGGGTGGATGGTCGTCCCTGCTTGCTGCTTCCTTATAGGCTCGGACGATAGTATAGACGTTAATATTGACTTCCTTGATCTCGCTCGAACAGTATTGGAGACGCTATTTGCCGCTGCTACAGCGGCGCTAAATTTGAGTGAGGAGACGCTTTGTGACAGGCGCCATGCGTAACGTCACAGTACACACAACTGTTTCAGTTAGCATCAATAGACATTTATTCAATAATGTGAGTATTCAATAATCTTAGTAACCAAAGGGAAGTTATAGGTCTGCAAACATATCTTTGATATGAAGTATTTAGTTCTGTGTAAGAGTTCCTTGCAAATGATTTTTGTGAAGTAGATTATCAGATCAAGATGTACTATTTCATAGTTACTTTTATCGTTGCAATATGAACTGCAATGAAGTGGAGTTGAACATATTTCGTGATAAAAGTAGTCCTCATTACCTTGAATGCTTGACCTTGTTTCTGGTACATCTAATGTCGGAATCAAAGTGATGTTACACAGAACTAATGCTTCAATGCAAAGGTATGTGTGAGCATTGGTAGAAGCCTTTCCAGATTTTAAGGTTTATAGGCCTCAACGTACTGTGCGAACATGTACTGACTAAAGTCGAAGTGGCTGCCTTTTATCAATTGCATGGTTTAGTTAGAGTGAACTTTCGTCACAACTCAAATAATCATAACAGTAACAGCACCAGCGTTAATAGAGGTCTATGATTGAGTATTACCAGTACCTATGTGTATCAATGTCAGAGCCGACACACATACGTCCTCCGCATTTGCTTCCCTCACACAAGTTGTAGCTCCCAAGTATCAATGATGCTTATTTAGGCAGGCAAGAAATATCATACTTTTCGATACCTTAATATCAGGATTTCCGCAATGAAAAATGAATGTTGTCATGCACTTTAAGGTTACCCCGCAACTCACGGTTACAACGGCGCTTGTTGTTTGTCCGTCCTGTCCTATCCTCATATGTCCTCTGTTCGTATCGTATCGTCCATGCCGTATCGTGCCATGTCCAATTTGTATGGTTTCACAAACCATAGCTGAAAAGTTGCACAAGATGAGAACAGTTAATCATTTCAATACTGATTCACTTTCTTAAGGTTTTGAATGCAGAATACACACCTCTGGTCCGAGCGAGATCTTCACAGTGTTGTCGTCTGAAGTGGTCCGGTCCGAACTTCAGAACTCGACGATCAATCGGCAGAGTCGAACACATTCGATCTCTCGAACAGCAGTATCGACACGGTGCCGCGGAAGTAGTGAAGACTCTTCAAAAACTCACACTCAGCGATTATAAAATAGAAATTATCGTTGACAAAAGGGAATTCTAAGAATTCTCAAGTAAAAACTTGGCCCTCTAAGAATTAGCACATGCAGACTATTGTACGATTTTCTATTCGCTGTACTAAGAGTACGTGCGCGGCAAGGATACCTGGAAAATCGCAGGACTCAATTGTTGCTTTATTACTGGTACGGCACGGTGGGCGACCGAAGGGGTGTCGAGCTGGCCCGGACTAATAAAGCAATCATGTACCAGCCGCGAAACAATCGATTCTTCCCCTTCGGTCACCCTGTTCGGGCTAACCCGGTCCGGTAGGCTGCCGATTGTGAGAATATGACCACCGCTGGACTCAATCCATTCTTCTTCCAAGAATCTCGCTTAAACAAAAGGCCTGAAGGGAAAGCAAGACTTTTGTACTGAGACTTAGCAGATAATTATGATTGCTTTTCCATGAACTCCCTTTCACGCCAGAACTCGCGAATTTAATCCTTACCCTTGCTTATTCACACACGGAAACTAATTAAGCAGACCTATCATCCACCGACTTATACTCTACTTGTATTTCGACCGAGAGTTCACGTCATTACGTCACGAAACCGACACTATATTACTCAAAAGAAAGCAATTTACCTGACCTCTGAATCAGGATGAAAGACCCATTTCTGTACGAATGACGATTCCGTATGCGAAGAAACTCTAGCGATATGCTCACAACAAAGAGAATTTGCTAACTGCCGCGTTACCCTTTCCGCGGCACTGGGGTGTGACTTCTTATCATACGACTTTTTATACTATGTTGTGCCAAAAAACAAAGGTTTGGAATGCAGCCAGCGTTTGCTGGGTCACCAGCTTACTGGGTGAAATAACCACCGCTGGTTAGGCTAATATTTTAAAAGTAATCTGAACTACAAACGTTTTGTTAATCTCAATGTAGTATGTGTAATAAATATTGAGGTACAATAATAATAAATGTAGAAGATGTAGACATAAAATAGATCTGCATATCTTCTATATGTCAATAAGATGGACAGTATATTTATAGATATTCTATAATATAATAGACCTTCTATAACAGAGGAATAGATTTATTTGCCTCTTCGGTGAGACAATTTTTCGGATCTTTGCCGATTCGAGGGTGCAGATTACACTGTTAACTTAAAAGAAGCCTACTCAAATATAAAAGATATAAATGAAGATTATTGAATTGATACAAACAGACATGTTACTTGTTTGTCACTCACGTGGATGAATTTGGAGTCGTATTCACAGCCAATTATACGTGTTCGGTTACACAACAGTAGGCGCAGAGAACGAGCGACATACGGTCGCAGCTATTTATAGCAGCCCCCCTCTCGCTCCGTTGATGGTTCGCACAATTGCCAAATAGGTGCTGCCATTACAGTAGGCATGCATGAACGCTCACTCATTACCGATGGTCGACTAAAGATGAGAATCGTGATAGCGCGCCTCGTACGCAGTATCACTGATCTCGGTCGATTACCAGTAATGGCTGATCTGCGCGAATGAGACTATATACACCCTCGATATGCCTAATTAGTAGTAAACAATCAAGGATAAGGATTAGATTCGCGAGTTCTGGCACGCAGATGTTGACCGGCGCGCAAACATGGAAGCGTTGAAAGGAGTTCCTGGAAAAGTAATCATAGCTATTTGCTAAGTCCCAGTGGAAAAGTCTTGCTTTCCCTTCAGGCCGCTTGTTTAAGCGAAATTCTTCGAAGAAGAATGGATGGCTAACTACTGACACCCCTTCGGGCACCCTCCGAGCCGAGCTGGCCCGGACCAATAAAGCAATAATGTGCCAGTCGCGAAACAATCGAGTACTGCGATTTTCCAGGTATCCTTGCCGCGCACGTGCATCAAGCACAGCGCTAACTACTGACACTTACATACAGCGAATAAATGATACGTACGTCTGCACGTGCAGATTTTTAAACGGCCATACTTCCAATTCACTTATCGGTATCGAATGTAGCGATTGTGTATAAGAGAAAGCATGGCTCGCAAAACTGTAATAAAGTGATTTTGAATTTGAAGCTTACCCATTTAAAAATTTACAGCCGCTCAAACATTGGCAATATATTGAAAAAAAAATCAGTGACCCGCTGATTGTTTGGAGCAGTGTATTAGGGCGCATGAAAAAAGCGACTTGACGCATAAGACGATATCGAAGCTGTATTGGACTTTGCTCTTTGACAAGCATGGTTTGTAAAAGGGGTGAACCAGTACAAGAAAGCGCATGTATTTGAAATTATATAACACACGAAGGAATGCACCTCGAGAGTGTGCAGCACGAGCTCCCCCTTGTAGGGCAGAAGAAGTGCATAACAAACAATTACATCAGTATCAACGATAAGGAAGAATATTTCCGGGAAATTGGTACGATGTCTTCGGTAAGCACTGGGCAGAAGTGAAACACGGGGGTGGGGGTGACGTACCTAAACTCGGCAGTCTGCTGAACGGACCCACCAAAGTTGGCGCCTCGCCCGCCGCATTCCCCTACTTCTTCTGCCACGTGCGCGCAGGCCAATGAAAGCTCACATACGCCTGTAATAGAAGTGCGGGGGGACAGTACAGGCCAATGAGAGACTCTGCCTGGGGTCACAGGACCTGGGAAGGGGGCATCAGGCCCGAATTTTGCCGCGAAAGCAGCCTTCGAGCAATGCGGAAGACTCTCTGGACAGCAGACTTGAACTTCTCCTTCAACAACGAGCACTGGAATACTGTGGTTTACTGTGTGTGTTTGGTGATTTTGCTGTTCAAGACGCCTTCGCAATCGTGAGTTGTTTCTCATTTATTTTTCTCATCTTCAAGTTTCTGAATAACATTCATTTTTCTTTGGCGATATCCTTTAGGCCGCGAGCAATATCGTCAGTTTCCTTATTAAGTAGTAGCTTGTGATCCGCGATAAAAATGGTGCGAACGTGCAAAGAAAAACTAAGTGCGAGGACTAAAACTTTCTACAGCCGTAAACCGTTCATGTCGCTGTCGCGTAATCAACAAAGTATAATTCGTAAGTCCTTTGCAAACGCGTCAAATGAGGGTAGCATCCCTGACACCAGTCGAGGCCACACCGATGTCTTCAGTAATGTTCGGTCGAATTCACCGCGAAACGAATATCCCGCGCTGTCGCCTAATCTTTGCGGAGAAAGCAGTGCGAACGATGCTTCTGCCGTGTCTAACATAAATCATTTTCGCGATATCGAATCAGCGCCAAACAACGAACCCCTCTCATACTCTAGCGACGAGGAACCGTCATTCGGGACGGATAATCGTGATAGCGACCGCGAATCATTCAAGACAAGGCTTGCCCGATGCTTTGTGTCCAATAACATTTCGTTAAAACAGGGCGATAATATCCTACGCGTTTTACGGTCACATAACTCCCTTACTTACTTGCCGAAATCGTGTAAAACCTTAATAGGCACACCACGCGCGTCGCTTAAAATAGAAAAAATGGAACCCGGAGAATACGTACACTTTAATATCGAAGACGCCCTCTTAAAAGTACTGACCCCGCTGCCCGCTAGCAAAGTCCCCGACGTTATACTTGTCGATCTCAGCACGGATGGTATGAGCCCCCATAAGTCCACCCCCCTAACATTGTGGCCGATACAAATTCGCGTAACCAACGTCCCCAAAAGTAAGCCTTCCCTCGTCGGCGTTTATAAAGGATTTTCGAAACCCGGGTCATGTAGTGACTTCTTCAAATATTTTGTCGACGATTTTAAAAAAATAACTACATCGGGTGGCATAAAATTCCGTAACAAACTCGTGCCCGTTCGGATACGGTGGTTCGTCGCGGACGCAGTAGCTCGCGCTTTTATATTAAACCACCATGGGCATAACAGCGAAAGACCGTGTTCCAAATGTACCATCAAGGGTACGCACGACCAGGGACGAATGACATTTTTCGGCATACGCGGTACCGCGAGGAACGATAGCAATTATCGAAACCTCAAATATCCCACCCACACAAAGGGCGCGACTCCGTTAACCGAAATCTTAGACGACGTGGTAAACCAAGTAATATTCGACAGCATGCACGTCGTGTATCTCGGCGTGGTTAAAAAAATCGTTATGGCACTTTTTACGGGATTAAATAGTAAGCACGTAAAGCTGAAGCCGCAAGTTTTGGACGTGTTATCGGCGAGGATGAAACGCGTCGAAAAATATTACCCGAGTGACTTTTCGCGTCGGACCGCATCAGTCGAGGGGCTCGTTCGCGGTAAAGCCACCCAATTTAGGCAATTTGCGTTATACACCGCACCGGTTATGTTGTTCGGGCTGATAGGGAATCTCGCGTATCAACACCTCCTACTACTCCACGCGTCATTACGCATTTTGAATCAATCCGCACCATCCGAGTATTTAGTAAGTTACGCTGAGCATGCGTTGCGCCTGTTCGTTTCGCGGTGCCCCGACGTGTACGGGAATAGATTCATGTCGTACAATATCCACGGTTTGCTCCATATCACAGACGACGTTCGTCGGCACGGGCCGCTAGATAGTTTCTCAGCATTCCCATTCGAGAACGAAATGTCCGCGTATCGTAGATTCTGTCGGAAACCGCATCAGATTTTACAGCAAATCGGCAAGAGGTTGGAAGAGAGCGCTCGGAATTCAGTGCCGCCCCGCGTAAATGGAGACCCGAAAAAAATCTGACCGACTTATATTTGCGCCGCCTCCGAAAAGTTGCAAAATATTTAGGCTTGATGCAAATTTCTGTATCCATGACAACAAGAAGTTATTTTTTACTTTTCAGAGCATTTTTTGTGTTGCTTATTTTGTACTTTTCAGCTCTTTTAGTTTTCAGCTCTCTGGAACTTTGTCAGTTTTCGAAGTCGGACACACTTTTTTTTTAAATATTTTTTTTTATTTAATGCTTTTTAGTATAGGAAATCAATAAATTGATGGTTCGCGGTCGATTTCATTTTGAACTTCATCGTTGCACTGGTGTAACAGTTATAGACGAAGAAATGTAGCCGAATTTGTTGAAGAAAGAAAAGCTTGTACATTCCGAAATTTATGCAAGAGTGTGTACCGCGAGAACTTCCCTTATGAGTTACTTAAAGTTTCATCCTTATCGCACAAGCGATCCCAAAGCTATCGCCGGACAATCGAAAGTTCGGTTTTTATGCAATAACAATTGTTAGCGTTAAACAATTTAGGGAGAATTTACATTGGAACCAAGCCGTGAGCATTGTAAGCGGTTTCTCCGGACCTCTGTCCGCGTCGGTCCGGGTGGACGCGCCTCAACTTCGCCTAAGTCCGTCCGGGGTTCCTGGAAGGTGGCAAGGGGGAAAATGCTGGGCGCCAGGCCCCGATAAGGGCCGAATTTCTTCTGGGTCTCCCCTCGTCCTGGTTGGTGCCCTCCGCTCGTCCCCGGGATGGACTCGGCGGCACTCGCCGGTGTCGGCCGGGCTAACTCGTGGCCGGTAGAGTGGCGAAGGTATTTGGGTCGGGAAAGGAGGCTGAATAATCCCACGCGGATGGGTGGCAACGATGTTTATTATTGGCCGGGAAACTGCCCGGAAACTCCTAAGTCCGCGCGCTCGCGTCCGAACGTCGGCGTTCGGACCCTCGGCTTTCCCGTAGCCGCTACACAATCTATTCTCCCGGCCGGTCGCGCTTGCCGGACGCTCGCCTGCTGGAAGGCTCGGACACGCCAAAGAATCGAATAGAACTTTCAATAACCTGCAGTCGCACTGCAATCGTACAATATCGGCGGCCGATCTACGAGCCTCGAAGCCGGAAAACCCAAAACCGTTCGCATGCAAGTTACACAGCTAGATGGTGGCGGCCGGGCCGCTCCTGGCTTTCATACGCCTTCCAATCTACGGGCTCGCGGGGTTATTTCCGAACCGGGGACTTTGTGGCGACTTGAAGAGTCGCCCCAAGGGGTAGCCGCCTAGTGACCGGTGGTCACTCGCGCCAGGGTAGCCTCTTGTTGGAGCGTGAACGGCCGGCACCGAGATCTTTACAGGTAATAGGCAGGCGGCAATTCGCTGGGCTTACCGGTATAAACTCGCTCGACAGAATTCCTCTCGTCCTATTCCTCTGATCGTCTTTGCTCGCAGCTCTTCCTCACACTCGCACACGCTTGCTTCGAAGGTCGCTCACAAAGTGAGGGGCTTCCGGTCCTACGCAAAATTCGTTTCGCGTTACGTTGCCGCCTTACGCTATCGATCTCTCGGTGCCGCCGCGCCGATCGGTCTCGATCGGTATCGAGGGCTCGCGTATCGATCCCGCGCGCTGGGATCGATCGTTTCGCTACGCTGCGCTCTCCGCCGCTGCCTTCAGCCAGCGAGAGCTAGGAGCCCCTGGTACGTCCGTCGGTCTGTCGTCGTTGCGTCGTCCGTCGTCTGTCCAGGGTCAGAGCGGCCTGATCGGCACGTCAATCGGCGTATCTGCACCCTCTGTATGGCTCGCAGGTAGGACTCGTCGGGTCCATTCTCCTCGAGCTTAACTCCCGCTCCTCGATCGACTCGCTGATCTCGTCGCTATATCGGGCTCGAAACAAGATAAAGGCGCATTAGTCATTATTCGCTGGTTTTGGCGGTCCCCCTTGGAGCAACGGTTAGTGAGGTTAAGCGGCGAGTGCGAGGCGGCTTCGCGTGAGAGCGGGAGTTTTGGGACGGGCTACTCTGCCCCGTCACATCGCTAACAAAGGGGGTTAACCATAAAACCCGTCACACAAAGAACAATAATGATCGCGATTATAATGAGCCTGGGAGATTACAGCTTACCAAGTCCCGCAGCAAGGAGAGGAGGCAGCGTGGTCCTCGGCACCCTCGGAGTCGTAGCGGAGAATGAAGAAACTCTTGTAGACTGGTCACTTGAAGCACGCACTGGTGATAGCTGATGTCGGCGGAAGAATGAATTTTCCCATCGAAAAGTGCTTACTTTATACTCGAATTTGGTGCTCCGAGGGCGCGAGGATTGGCTCCTTGGTACGACAGACTACCCCTGATTGGCTCAGGGACACTTTACAGACCTTATGTGAAACTTCTTGATATTCGCTAATCCGCGCGGCGTAAGTTCGCGGGAATTCGGCGGCTCGGCCAAAACCGCCGTTTCCCAGAATCGAACGAAATAGAGTCTTCGCTCGCGCGAAAACTCTGGCAGGGCCGCAGGTAACCCACAGGTTACCCTGCCCTAAGATGAAGGGAGGAATCCTTCGGGCTGGCAATTCCTCTGCCAGCCCATAACACTAATGTCCATTCTTGCAGCGCGTACTAAGGTGTACTGCGCGAATGGGTGACACACAATACGTCGGGAATCCCGCACGTTGCCACAACGGTGGATCAACGGCGAGGGCAGAAGGAAAGTGGAGCCGGCTCTTCCGCACCCTCAAGCCCTGTCGGGAGCAGGTAAGTGGGTGTCCCTCTGACCCTACCGACCGAGAAATCGGCGGATTCCGACGGCTAACCACAGCAGCGGCCAAGAAGTTCCTATAACGAAAATGTCTAAAGTAAAAGCAGCGTCTGTGTGGTGCGGCCCTGGCTACGCGGTGATGCGTAGCCCGCTGATCCTTATGTTGCTGTTCTTTTCCCCATCCTTGGAAAAGGTGGTAGCTGTAACTGCTAGAATATTATCGCGAAGAATAGTCAAAATAGGTGACACCAAGCAACCAATGCGCGCTCAAGCGAGCCCGCGAGCCTCCTATCCCCACCCTGAGCTCCGAGCGCGCCGAAGACGTGCAAGACGCTGTGTCTTCGGGACGGGCAGAAATTTGCTACGTCACAGTACATGCTATTGCCAAAAGTATAGCGATACATAGAATTCATTGAATGTCGATTTTATAGAAACATAAAGAAAAGGAAAACCAGGAAATATAAAAAGAGACGCGAATTGTGATTCTGCTCTATGTCTATAATTACATTTTGGACAACCAAATATTTATGAAACGCCGCAATTATCTTGTTTCATATTATACAATTGTGTCCAAAACGTGGCATTATTACCATTTAAACTGTTTTTAGTATGGCATGAACATATGAGATTGATGGAAAACGAATATGATCAGACAAAATCTTGTAGATTATAATTTGAATGATTCGTATGACGTTGAACGATTCGAATGATTATATGTATACGCGTATATACTTTTCTACAAAATCAATAACTTTTTTTATGAAATATTACTCTACGTGTAGAGATCGAAACTGTAGCCGACTAGCCATAGTCGTTCCTGTTTTTCTAATAAATGGTGTTTGCAGTCTTTTTTCGGAAAGAAAACACGTAATGAGAATAGTTGAAGTAGTGCCTCAGCATGGCAAAGCGATTCGAATAGTAAGTCATGAGTTCGATTCCCAGTGTGAAATGTGTTATGATAGTTTCTATAGATATGCAGGACAAATAATATACATCTATGCGCTGGGAATGCATAGTAATTCTGTTGAGGAGGAATGTCATACGTCTGTGCTAGGAACATTAGGGTGTATGTATGCATTTGAGCTATGGGAAATATTTCTATTTTGTAAAAACTAAATACAAGATTGCATTTTTAAAAATTCAGAAAATAAAATATTATGCCACTTCAACTTGAGTCAATACATATTTGCACAATAATTTGAGGCCTATAAACCTTAAAAACTATAAAGGCTCACCCGGATGACCAGTGCCCACACGTATCTTTGTATTGAAATATTAGTTCTATGTAACAGTCCCCTGATTCTAGTATCAGATATAGCAAAACCAAGGACGGTTGATATATTACCTTCATTCACATATTTTTTACAGTGAATCATTCAATAGAATGAAGAGTACTTTGGCAAAAAGTATGCACAACTCTATTTCATTCCAGTTTATACTATAATGATAAAAGTAACTATGAAATAGTAGATCTCGTTTACACAATCCATTTCACAAAAATCGTTTGCAAAGAACTGTTACGCAAATCTAAATGCTTCAATTCAAAGATATATTTGCGGACCTATAACTACCTTTTGGTTACTAAGATTCAAAAACCTCACATTATTGAAAAAATGTCTATTGATCCAAACTCAAACAGCTGTATTTACCAAGCATTTGATTGTTGAGTCCAACTTTTTGGAGACATACATGAACTGGAAAATCAACTGTTCATGATCATTTTATATGTAGAATCAAAAACAACATAGTTATGTAGGGTCTTAGTTATAGTAGGAACTGCCCAAATTATTACAACAGCATAAGAATATTTAAACAACAAGACACTTCATTTGGTAAAGACATTGGAAAATTGTTGCACTATTTACTAGAATCCGATAGATCCCACAGATAAAAAACATAAGTACAAGGGTAGGGCATTCCTATAAAATCATATTTCTGGGAAGTATATCTGCATCGCGTGTATGCCTAACCCCAGAACTTGCTGTCAAAGCTGTCAAATAGCGCAGAGTAGCCTTCTCACTCAGGCGCCGCGTCGAAGGCGCTGGCTGAACTAAAATACTCAGCTATACCGATCTGCATGTCAACAGCATGGCTACAGTACGCAAGAATCATTCTTCGGGAGGCCACATCCTGTGTGCTTATATGAAATGATTGTGAGTTGGGAAAGGTCTCAATCGAAAGATAAAAGTCCAATCTAGCGCGCTACGTTGAGACTTTCTTGAAAAATGCTATTACTATGTTCTAAAAAACCCTGTAAAAAGGCCTCCACAGCGCTGTTTTCACAACATTTAGCACATTAGTTTAACTAGAAAACATCGTAATTCTTGCAAAGTCTCAACGTAGCGCGCTAGATTGGACTTTTATCTTTCGATTGAGACCTTTCCCAACCCAAAATCATTTCATATAAGCACACAGGATGTGGCCTCCCGAAGCATGATTTGGGCCATTTGGGCCGGTAAAGCAGCGCCTCTACCTTCCGGAGTCTAGCCCCTTAAGAGTCATGGGATTCATGCAGAATTCCTAAAAATGTAACTTTCACTTTTTTCATACGAGATGGCAGCAATCAGAAATGCTGCGGGCTGCGGAGATAATATGGCTGTGTTATGTTTACGTTACCGACACGTTGGTTAAGCCGGTTATGCCATGGCTGGTTATGTGACACAGTCCAATTTTATTTTATTATTATTTTTCAGATCAATTCTTTATTTAGTTAATAAAAGAGCATACTATCCTTGCCCCTGTCCCTGTGATCTCTTGTGACTATTGAGAATTATGAAATGTCAAAAGTGTTAAGTGCGTAATTCACAAATCACTGTTCACTGTATTTGGTAAACGAGTGCTCATTATCAATAGCTAAAATTCTCAAGTGTCCAGCATATGAATCTTTTAACCAATAATTAGTTAGCAATTATTTACAATTTAAGGGAATGCTAGCTATTGGTAATCAGTAGTTGCTTACGTAGACTAATTTCAGCACTTTAGGTTTGCACTCTGTCAGCTAGGCACTTGATAGTCAGGATACATAAAAAAACTAGACTGAGAATGAGAGAGCTTGCATATAGCTTATCAATTATAACTTGTAAAGTATTAAGTCAAATCATTTACAATTTCAGTAGATTCTGGCTATTGATAATCGCTCCTTTGCTAATCTGAATCATTGTTTGATTTTATGTTTTAGTGTTATACTATTAACCAAGCGATATGCTCATACGCAGCCTAATTTAGTGTGGTTGTATCGAGACTGTCAAGTTTGTTGCTCAAGGCACGCTTCAGCTAAAGAGCTAAAATGATTAAGTGATTGTTGTGCTATGCACTGAACAATTTTCAGACCTTTAAATCAAACTATTTTCAGCAGTTTAGGTTTGCGCTCCATCAGCTAGGCACTTGACAGTCAGGAATAACTTGTAAAGTATTAAATCAAATTATTTCTAATTTCATTACATTCTAGCTATTAGGAATCTCTCTTTTGCTAATCTGAATCATTGTTTGATTTAATGCTTTACAATTAAAATATATAAACCAAGCCAAATGCTCATACGCAGTCTAATTTGTATCTTGACTGTCAAGTGCATTGTTCAAGGAACGCTTCAGCTAAAGAATAAAATGATGTAAGCAAGTACTAATTACCAATCACATGTCGTTTAGGGATATAATACCTATTGGTAATCAGTACTTGTTTAGCAAATTTCATTACTTTAGATTGTGTGCTTCGTGACCTATGCATTTGGTACTGATATTTGGTATATACAGATATACCAAAGTTAAAGTGTGTATGAGGGTGTAGCTTATCTAATCTGCAATTTAAATGCACCCTAGCTATTGAGAATCAGTAAACAGGTGCTAATTATTACCAATTACTAGCATGTTTCTAACTTCCAACAGATTAAAGTTAAAATTTTAAATTATATTAGGCAAGCTGTAAATCTCATATTGTTTAACTTCGGAATATTGAATTTGTTAAGTGCAAGCTATATATTATGTAGGGAATCTATATTCTCACATTCAGCTCAGTTTCTTAGATCTCCTCCTATGTGCATGATTAAGTTATAAATACATTGTAACATTAAACTTACATTATAACATAAACATGCACATAGGTGATGGTGTATATTTGAACATTTTAATAAAATTTTACTTTTAAATTTATTAATTAAACCATTGATAAATACTTTGAATTTTTATTGTCTTTATTGTTAAGCATTAACTAACAAAAAGGCATGAAATCCGTCCAAAAACATTAAAATGTAAGAAAATGCGCCGAGTAGCAGTTGGATTTCCCCCAAAATTGAAATATAACAAAAAAGATAATAGATATCATACAAGAAAGCCAAGTTTTCATTCAAAGATACCTCGATTTAATTCGCATTAGCAATTAATAATAAATTAACAATAAATTAGCGATTAACAATAAAAAAACTTGGCGTGTGCGCCCTTCATTCGAGGCACTTGCTCTGGTAATATTGCTAAAAAAACTTTTAAAGAAATTAAATTCTAGTAAAGTCAGTTTTGGGTTTGAATCAGTTTCCCATTGTCTTTTTACCTCGCAATGAAGCGCGCACACGCCAAGTTTTTTTATTGTTAATCGCTAATTTATTGTTAATTTATTATTAATTGCTAATGCGAATTAAATCGAGGTATCTTTGAATGAAAACTTGGCTTTCTGGTATGATATCTATTATCTTTTTTGTTATATTTCAATTTTGGGGGAAATCCAACTGCTACTTGGCGCATTTTCTTACATTTTAATGTTTTTGGACGGATAAAGTATACCGCATTTGTGGAAATACTATAGCTTTGCAGAGAAGTGCTGAGAATTATATTCGAAAAATATCGAAACAACTTGCAAAATGCACACCTTTTGCAAGTTTTCCAAGCGCAAGAATTGAGGCCGAACGAATATTCAAGTGGTGCATTTTCGTTAGACAAAATTATATATCCATTATGGGAAAAGCATTGCATAATTTAAGGGAAAAGGCTCAACTATATTTAACACAGTTATCCGCTCTCGCTTGTGATGACATTGACAATATACGAAATATGTTATGTGGTGATTCTAAACATACTCCTACCACGGAGTTATATTTTTCAGAGGCAGTATATGATTTCAATACCAAATTAAAGGAAAAGTCTCTTATGATGAATGAATTAAGACTGGATATAAAGTCTAAGAAATCATGGGTTTGTAATGAATTTTGTACAGTTCAGAATTTGGAAATACTTAAACGATATCAATGATTACTCAAAGTTATATCTGAATGCAGATTAATAAAAAATATACCAAAACTAGTGAACGGTTTGGCACAGTGTACAACAAAATGGACAGTTGGCAAACTGGGACATTTACATGGTTGTTACATAAAGCCCGATATTTGTCGATCATTGGTACTGGCAATTCATTTCCTTTCTCCACACTTTCCACGAGTGAGAAATATTGGTAGATTGATTAGTAGCTTGTCTCATTATTACAAAAAATTGAAATCTTCAAATAAGGCACTCGAAGTCGAAGATATTGTAGCTGTTTAGGAGATTTAGGCTTTTTTTGATTCCTTGTAAATTAATTAAGTAATTCATTTAAAGTGAGCGCGGAGCTTACTAACTAAGTTCAGCTCATTCGACATAGCCTCGGCTCCGAGCTATCAAATCAATAACTGATGCGTTATGAAAAATTGTAACATGAAGCTGCAGCGCGATTAACTTTTGTCATCCGCTCGGAGCCGCGGAGCCGGGACTCTTCCGAAAGACGCCATTGTGTGTGGACGTGCGTGACCAGTGATTCTGAAGCGAACGGTCTTGGAGTGTGAGCTTTGTTGGATCTGTGAGTAAAGTAAAACCTCGTTTTTGTACGCTCTGCTCGTAATCATTTGTATGAATGATTGCACTAATTTCTGTGTCTTTGCGCCCTGCTCGCAAACCTTTGATGTGGATGACTCCACTAATTGCGCCCTGCTCGCAATCGTTTCCCGTGGTCGTTGACCCGGCGAAACAGCGCCCTGTCGCACAAACTGCGCCCTGCCGCATAATGTTGGACTGGATGATTCCAGAATTTGCGCCTTGCTCGCAATTCGTTCCTAGTCGTGGACTAGCGAACTGTGCCCTGTCACACCACCTTTCCTCTCTGTAAGTTCCATTGTCATAACATTATATTTTCTTCTACCTGAGCTCAGGCTTTCTGTACCATGAACGGCTTTTTCCTCCACTCACCGAGTGGAGGTTTTTTATGCCAATTGCACGACAATATATTCACCTTTTCCTACGGGCTGATCCCGCAATTACTGTGTTTCATTTGTTGAGTCTAACTCGCTTATAGTACTTAAGATTTATATGAGACTTATTGGATTATATTCCAGACAGTAGCACTGAGAGAAATCATTAAACATGTAGAGGAAGAGGCGGCACAAAATTTATTACTCGATAGTAACAAAATAAATTCAAATGAAGATTACATAATTAATAAATATTCTGCGGCATTTAAGATACTTACAAAAAGATCTAAGGACGCTCCTCGATTTGTGTGTGCATCATGCGAGAAGTTGCATTTTCGGAAACAGATTACCGATTTGAATAAACTACGAAATCCAATAGTTGGGAAACATTGGGAAAATTTAATGGTTCACTTGGAAAAAGAAGCATTAAATGTTGATTATATATGCCATTATTGCATAGATTACTTTCGTAAAAATGCCTTACCACCAGTGTGTGTATTGAACGGTCTTTACGTAGGAAAAATGCCTAAGATATTGACAACTTTAAATGATTATGAGAAAATTTTGATTCAGCGTGCTAAAGCATTTCAATGTGTGCAGTGGATGGGTACAGTAACGAATAAAAAAATACCGCATAGGCAAATGATACAAAAAGTAAAAGGAAGAATATTTCATTTGCCATTGCCCATAGAAGAAAGTTTAAAGAAAATATGCCCCTCAACGGCAGCAATTAACTGTGACCATGAGGTTTATATATTAGTTCGAGGAATTCCAACAAAGTCAAAAACAGTCTGGGAAAGTTTGGTAGATTTGAAAAAGATATTCGAGGTATTGAAATGGATGAAGGATAATAATCCACTTTACTCGGAAATTGCATTGCCCCGTTCTCATGATGAATTATTAAGTGGAAAATTAAAAAAAAACAGAATATATTATTGATGATAATGAGGAAGAGGATAAAGATAACGATAATAAGGAAACGAATAAGCAGGGTGCGATGCTGACCTAGATTACCGACCCCGATTCGTATTATGAACATTATTCTATTTACCCCATGTATGAGAAAAGAATAAATAATACATCTACAGCTTTGTATCAAATGCTGAAAGTTGAAGCCGTGCCTCTAGACAATCGTTGTAAAGATTTGGATGTTCTTTGGTTCCCCGATTTATATCCTTACGGTAAGAATGGTGTAAATCAGGAAAGACAAATAGACATACGAGATTTCGATTTTGTAAAATCGAGATTAATGTCAAAATATTCACATTTCCGTTTAAATATACAGTATTTATTCTTTTTATTAAACAATGCCAATATGCGACAAATCAGTAGTGGTATTTATCAACTCGATACTGTCAATCCACATGTAAGATATACAGCAGCTAAATTTTTAAAATCTTTGTCTGCAAACGAATTAGAAGGAAATTTAGATACTATTTTCGGAAAGTTGCCAAATACAAAACAATATTGGCGCAAGGTGAGAAATAATGTTAATGCCATGACACGCGATTACGGGCCAGCCATTTGGTTTTTAACATTAAGTCCGGCAGAATGGTTGTGGTCGGACTTAGCAGAATATATTAAAGAAGTCAGTCCGAGTTTGAGTTCAATAAAATCAATTAGCGTATTAATTGCTGCGGATCCAGTTTCTGCTGCTAGATTTATAAAAAATAAATTTCGAGCAATGTTTGACTTTATTTGCTCTTCCGATAACCCTATAGGCAAAGTAAAGCATTATTTTGTAAGGCGTGAATATCAAAATAGAGGAATGCCACATTGGCATTTATTGATTTGGATAGAGGATGCGCCCATAATAGGAAAATCATCGAGCAAGGATGTAATAAATTTCGTATCAAAATACGTTACTTGCAAGATGCCTAATAAAAAACAATCACCACAATTATATCGGCGTGTCATGACTGACCAACAGCATTACCATAATTCGTATTGTTTAAGAAACAAGAAAACCAAAAAAGATTTTGTAAGAAAATGCCGATTTGGATTTCCGCGTCCCATTACAGATAAAATAAAGTTAAGAGATCTTGCCGTCAGTATTGCGAATAGAAGACAGTTGAAAAATAAAAATCGTTTATACGATCTGCCGCGTGAGGAAGATGAGAAAAACATAAATGATTATAATCAGGAGACTCGGTAGAGTCTCGCGCCAAGTAGTAGTTATGTGGCGGCCTCGAGGGATCGAGGAGACCGACGGCAGAGGGCAGACCGACCGCCTCGAACGACGAGAACGAGAGGTCGAGAGCAGTGATCGAGAGTTGCCTGCAGCGTGACGTCCGCCACGCTAGCGTAGCGGCCACCGGCCGCCAGTTCAAATCTCGACTGACGACAAGGAGCACAGTCTCCCCCGACCTTCCGACCCGACATTGTACATACGAACGAACCGTCACTAAAATAAAGTATTGGTTAAGTCGAAACCCTCGTCGTCTTTCTTCCCTGGTTCTCGCGATCGCCTCTCGAACCCCGTTCGTTGGAGTGGCCAGAGATAGCCGATCTCCGCCAACGTCTCGCGCACACCACGGCCGGAACCTCAGACGTTTCCGACGAGGTAGAAGCGGTGCTCGAGACCGAAGCCACAGTTATATATATAAAAACATAACAGACACTTGTTTTTACTCAAACAAACCTCCAAGAACCCCCACGGAAAACGATCACATTAAAACAGGAAACCAAAAGATAAACGCATGGATACATATACAAAACCAAAAGATAAGAAGGACGAACACACTAATTAGGAAAAACAAAGAAGAACTAATTAAATTAACAACAAAATAACAAATCCCAACACAAAATTGGTAAAAAAAAGGGACACGGAACGGTAACAACTTTCTTTTACATACTCATACACACCCTACCCTCTTCCTCCATAAACAACCAAACCTTACTAACAAAGCCAACAATAACAACTTTATACTCGCAAGATCTAATTCCAGGATATAAAAAATGAGAAGGAATCAAAACGCACCACCCCACAGAAACCAAAGGAACCACACCGCATCAGGAATGAAGAAACAACATACATCACGACATCAAGGAACCACATCACACACCACCACGTCAGAAACACCTGGGAACCGCATCACACCACGACACCAAGACACCACCCAACCGGACCAACTCATCACATACACCCCCAACTCACCCTCGACTCGAAAGGTCCTAGTAAAAGATTAGTCTCGAGACCCGTGTCTTCACTTGAGCCGCTCCGCTGTCCTTACAAAGGTAACGATACCTGACCGATATCCCATTCCGCACATCCAGGACTTTACACAGCAGTTGCAACGACGATCCGTGTTCAGCACTATCGATCTCGATCGGGCTTACTATCAGATACCGGTAGCGCCCGCGGACAGACCTAAAACGGCCGTAATCGCACCGTTCGGTCTATTCGAGTATCTGGCCATGCCTTTTGGATTAAGGAATGCAGCGCAGACTTTCCAAAGATGGATGGATACCGCACTACGAGGTCTCGACTTCTGCTTTGGATACTTGGACGACATCCTCATCGCATCGAGAGATGAGAACGAATACGAGCAACACCTACGCACGGTTTTCGAACGTCTTCGCAACCACGGAATGACGGTTAACGTAAGCAAGTGTGTCTTTGGAAAATCGCAGGTCGAATATCTAGGTCAGCAGATCAACAAAGACGGAATTCGGCCCTAGGAAGATCGAGTGGCAGCAATCAAGGAGTACCCGCGGCCTAAAGATATCTCGGAATTCCGGAGATTTATCGGCATTATAAACTTCTACAGACGTTTTATTCCAGGCGCCGCAAAAACGCAAGCACCACTCACGGGCTGCCTCGTTGGCGCAAAGAAAAAAAATAAACGGCCGATCGAATGGAATCATGAATCGATCGCCGCTTTCGAGAATTGCAAACAGCAACTTGCTGAGGCTTCGCTTCTCGCACAGCCGAAAAAAGGAGCACCCTTCTCTATCCATACGGATGCGTCAGATACCGCAATCGGTGCAGCCTTACATCAACTGCAAAATGAAGTATGGAAGCCATTGGGATTCTTCTCCCGCAAGCTCGACACAGCTCAACGAAAGTACAGTACGTACGACCGAGAATTACTAGCCATTTACGATGCAATTAAATTCTTCAGGCACCTGCTGGAAGGACGAAACTTCGTGATTCGTACCGATCACAAGCCACTCACGTACGCTTTCGACCAAAAGGCCGAAAAAGCTTCGCCTCGCCAGGTACGCCAACTCGACCTGATTAATCAATTCTCGACGAGAATAGTGCACATCACCGGAAACGAAAACGAAGTAGCCGATGCGTTATCTCGAATATGTTCGATCGAAACGCCAACAACGGTAACGACCGAAGAGATTGCAACCCAGCAAGCGCAAGACGAAGAGCTCCAGCGAATTTTACAATCTTCGACAGCACTCGCGCTACGGAAGCTACGAATCGGTGACGGAAACGCAGTTGTATATTGCGATACGTCAGGAACCGTCGTGCGGCCATATATTCCAAAAACTCTACGCAAGAGGATATTCCACATGGCCCACGATTTCTCGCATCCGAGCGGACGCGCCACGACGAAGCACATCGCTCTCAAATTCGTCTGGCCAAGCCTGAACAAGGATATCAAGGAACTGTGCAAAACCCGTCTTGCCTGTCAACGAGCGAAGATCCAGCGTCACAACCGAAACGTTCCTTTGCACATCGATGTACCGAACGACAGATTTCACCACGCTCACATCGATATAATCGGACCTTTACCGCTACGCCATGGATTCCGGTACTGTCTTACTGCAATAGACAGATTCACACGTTGGCCGGAAGCTATCCCAATAGCGGATATTATGGCCGACACAATTACGACGGCATTCTACAGCAACTGGGTTGCTAGATTCGGAGCACCCTTTACGGTAACGACTGATAGAGGTTCACAATTTGAAAACACTCTGTTTCAGGCACTGATCACCATGCTCGGAGCCAAGCGAATTCGTACGACAGCCTACCACCCAGCAGCAAACGGGATGGTCGAGCGATGGCATTGGTCGCTAAAAACGGCCATTAAATGCCACGAAACCGAAGACTTGGCTGCAATACTTCCGACAGTATTACTTGGACTGCGGACGTGTTTTAAGGAAGACATTGGCACATCGGCAGCTGAGCTGACTTACGGCGCGACACTTAGACAACCTGGTGGATTCTTCATGGGAGAAGAACCACCGGTAGAGCCGCAAGTGTTTTTGGAGCGATTCCGTGCACATATGCGCCGAGTTCGTCCATCGCAGCACAAGCAGCTGGATACATGCACGCATGTCTTCGTGAGAGACGATGCACATACGGCACCGTTCGACAAACCATACCACGGCCCTCATGAAGCAAACGAACGGCGGACGCTCTATCAGACCGAGCTTCAAGGTGAGAATCAAGGGAGAGGATGAGCAAATCTCAACGGAGAGACTGAAATCGTCGTTCATCGAAGCACCACCGGACATAAGTATGCCAAGTACGAGCCAAGCTGCTACGGCCGCCAACAATCAACCCGCCACTCTTCGAACTTACCCGCCCGGTAGGAAGCTAAGATTCGCGGCTCAGACTTGCGTCACTGGAGGGGGGGGGGGGGGGCGATCCGCGCACAGCAACCGGACGTTAGCCACACGAGCGAGACTAGCCTCAGCCGACCATCGCACCGACGAGGTTAAAGGTGACCCCACAACGTAACGTGGCAGACCCGGTAACAAGTTTCCATGTAGTATATGTATATAGCGGATAATGTATAAAAGGAGACACGGAAGCACCAGTTGCACAGAAAGTCGCCTAGTCGCTTCAGAACTACTGCTTCCACGATCAGGAATAAAGTATAACAGGTTCATTAGACCCAATCCTGTGAGTCGTTTCAATTCAAACCCTACACTGTTGCGTACCCCGACCTCTCTCGTCCTCTGAATTTAGCTGTTAGTCGACAATGCCGACATTTTTAATCAGCGGCAGTATCGTTTGAATTCAAGCTAGGTATGCATTAAGAATCATACAAATCAGTAGGATTTCCGCGTTATTATTTCGAGAATAGAACGCGACATCAGACACGCAGATGTTTGAACTCATTGTTAAGGAGAAAGCAGCGAAGCGAGGCCTAGGATAAACATAAGGGTATTTAGCCAAGTAGTCACGTTTTGACTTCGTGGAAGGTCCGCCATAAGTCTAACCCCCCAAAAAAAATTCAAAATGTAAAAAAAGTCGCCAAGTAGTTTTGTTCCACCCCCAAAAAAATCTTTTGTCCCAGAAAAGTGTTTTGCCTTCAACAAAAAGCATATTTTTCTTTGATTCACCATAAAATTAATAGAAATCATTCGAAACGAAAACCAAGCCACTATTCAATTATAATATTTTTTTAAAAATACTATCAAACTATTTCTTCGTAATGCCGAAGAAATTACAGTAACACGGTCACCACACAAGCATGAAATACTTTACACTGCTAGGTAAGAGTTGGTTGCAGCTTTGGGGTAGACAAACGGTATAGTAGAGTTAATCATCAATAAAACATCTGATCCTTGGCGGGCTCGGTTATTCATAAATGGACGGTGATGTAGTCAGGCAGCCGGCCGACTATCCATGAGCACCAACACAGGCGAAGCAAAGGGTGTCGAGTGAGACAAGCGAGGCCGGCAGAGTTACGAGCCCTCCGTATTCGGCAGATGATTCCCACAGTTTTAGGATAATCAGAGTTTGATTAGGTCCATGCGAAAAAGCACAGTCCGGGCTGCAGCTGCATCCTAAATGTGTAACGGGCGGTTGGGTGTATAGGGAAGAAAACGTAGTCGAAAGTAATATAGCAGGTATCAGGAGCGCGTCGGCTTTTCGGTGGAGCACACAGGCAACCAGTCGGCTGGCCGTGTCTACCTACACAAGCACGGCAAGGGTATACGAGCGAGACCTGTAGAGTTACGGGTCTTTTGAGTTTCGGGAACGATTCCTCCAGCTTGATGAAAATTAAAGTATGGTTTGATATTCTCCAAAAGTTAACTTTCAAGATATATGTGCATGTAATGAAATTTACTATAAGGACGAGCCAGTTAACGAATTTTGGTACAATGGGTTCATTGGAAAATCTTTTTTTGTGCACGGGGATGCATTTCTGTAATGGCGTTGGTAAAGATATTTGATTTACGTGAAAGAAATAGATTTTTATATAGACCGAATTTAAATCAAAAAAATATCCCAAGAGACAGTAGACAGGGCACGAACTCGGACTTCGGAGGTCGTGAGGACTACACTTTGTCCACTGTACTATTGCAGCTATGTGCGATAAATGCCACAAGGATATTATATATACTTCTATCCAAGGAATGGATTTTTTGAAAATGTCGCATAGAACTTTTTAAATCAGCTTGTCATGTGCTATTAAAAAGTATTTTTTCTCTACCCTTATTATATAGAGAAAGGTAGCCAATTTTTCGTGAAGTAAGTCGTGCTTAATATCGTCTGAAAGGCCAAGACCGAGGCGACTCAGGCGACCAAAGGGTCACCAAGCACCGGTCGGGCCGCCAAATAAACAACCGTGGTAGAAACACACAGCAGCAGCAGACAGCCGATCAAAACTAGTTACTAAAGTTGCCACATGCTTGACAAAGCGGGGCAGTCAGCTCTGGTCTTTTCTAAAACGTGCGTTACCCCAAACAATGATTCAGAGTAGCGAAAGAGAGATTCCCAATAGCTAGAATGCATTGAAGTTGTAAATGATTTGACTTAACACTTTACAAATTATATTCGATAAGCTATATGTGCAGGCTCTCATTCGTAGTCTAGTTTTCATGTATCCTGACTGTCAAGTGCCTAGCTGACGGAGGGCAAACCTAAAGTGCTGAAATTAGTCTAACAAGGGGAGGACACGGGTGTAGCAGCGGGGTTTTGCACGAGACTCGGTACGTCGTATAGGTCATGCCTGAGATAGTAAAACCTCAAAATATTTCATTAACCTGGGCGGCCAATTTTGAATAAATAACGTTTAAACATTTCTAAGCTAATAGTCTTCCAGTAGCGAAACACATCTTTTCAGCGAATCATTGTAGCTGGATGGGTAGCGTGACCGACAGTCATGCTGGAGCGCTCGTGTTGACCGGACGCGGTGACCACCTGCGAAGTAATTAACAGGTGAATCTCGTAAACCTAATCCGAGAGCATCACCCTAGTGCAACAATTAGATACCTCTAAACCACGCAAATAACAGCAGTGAAGTGTGTGAGCATTAATACCAAATCAATATTTTTATCCGCTGACTTGCTAATTTTAGGGGGTTAGCAAATATGCAAATTAGCCACTGGCCACGTGGTTCGTAATACCACACTCTATGGAGGCTACTCTTAAGCGATGACGATTTTCACTCGCCTAATCCCACAGCTCCTCCGGCTTCCGAGGCAATAACTCCAGCACGAAAATCAAATCGTTCAAATTCAAAAACACCAACAAATAAAATCAAGGAATACCTAAATAACGAAAGAAAATTCTCTCCGTATAAATTGAACAAACTCACCAAAACAATAATGAAAAATAAAACTACAGTAACTACTCCATCTCCAGCAACTGCGGAATCAACGGAATCAATGGAGCAAAATAAACAAAATCCTTCCCATCTGGAGGACTTTAAAGAATTATAGCAAAAACTAAAGGAATTGACCAATATGATTCATATCCTCAAACAAGAAAATCAAACGCTGAAGGACCAACTTGGTACGATAAATGAAGGAACTCAGACGAAGACACCGAAAACTACTGAAACTACGCCCGAAGTCACAGCAACTACACATCAAAGTCGGAATCGAAAAATACGGGCCCTTCAACAGAGGGAACCGCGATGGCAGTCAACGACAGCCCGTTGGGAGATATCACCTTTATCGCACAACCACAACAGCAAGAACAAAATTCAAACAATATTCCAAGAAGGAGGGGAGAAAATAACAAACCTCCACCAATCGTCATTCACGATTGCGCAGCGCAAAAACTGATCGACCTTTTAAAAACGGGAATAAAAGATAAGTACAATATCAAAAGACTAACAGCAAATAAACACTCAATTAACCTCAATCAATTAAACGACCACCAAAAGACCCTAAATATATTAGAGACTAATAATATCCAATATTACACGTACACACCAAAGGAATCAAGGAATCCAAACCACAAACTATGTTACTAAAAGGCATTGATCCCAACACAAATCCTTCCGAAATTTGTGATGAAATTAACAGTTTTGCACCTACCAAAATTCAGGCCATCAAAGCAACAAAGTTTGTAACAACAAGAGCAAGATCTAATAATCCCCCCAAAAACATTAAAATGAACAAAACGCCAAGTAGCCCCCCCCCCCCCCCCGCCCGTGCCGCCGTCGTCGCCCAACAAGCCAAACCACCGACTCACCAACCCACCAATCTTGCAAAAGTCATTTAAAAATGATCAAAAATAGAAATGAATATCATTAGTAAACAGCAATTAACAATAAATTCACAATAAATTAGCGATTAACTATAATAATAAAAAAAAACTTGGCGTGTGCGCGCTTCATTGCGAGGTAGGAAACGAATGAGAAACTAATTTCAACCTAACATTGATTTACTATAATATAAAATCCTAAGAAATCTGACATTTACATTTCAATCATATATATAGTATATACAGGGTGTAAACATGATAGCTCCCGGCGCTTTTAGGGGAGGTAGAGGGGGAAATTCTAAGGTGTTACAGCCCATATTGTCAGGTCCCATCTCTTTTAGTTTAATTGTTATTCCATGTTAAAGTTAGCCGTAAGTTATTGGAACGGGTAGCTTATCAGATCAGAGACCGGCAGAATAGGGGAGTGACCGGGGATCTCTCCTTACTTTTTTTGCTCTTTTTGTCTTAGTCACCGTCGCTGATCCCTCCTTACTACGCCGCGCCGTTGACGTACTGGGATGTACCAGGCAGGCCCGGAGGGATAAACGGAAGGGCCAGGTAATCCTTAGGCAATTGATTTTTTATGTATACGAAACATTGGTTAAAGCGAGTAGAATTAAACGGCGCTATGCACAGTGAGGTTTGTATCGATACATATCGCAATAATGAGTGTCGTGATGAAAATCTTAACAAGTATTTGACTGGCCCCGTTTCGATGAATCACTGTCAGTCGGTATTGTTGCTTGTATAGCCTTCGTGAAACTTTAAAACCTTGCGTCTACAACTCATGCAAATGCTACAAGCCTCACTGTGAGCATCCTTATTTCTTGCATCGCGCTGCCAAGTTACGCTAACCTGCTTAGTGAAATTAAATCTATTGACTCCTCTGTTTTTATTTCAGTATAGGGCTATTTACTCGCTAAGTCATCACATTCCACGTCCATACAAACACTTTTTCACAATATGCTTTTCTCTTTAAAAAAATCATAACTCCGCAAGCAGGAGATATCAACAAGCCGTCAACGGTGTAATATTCAGAAAAGATCATACTTTCATAAAAAATACCCGAAGAATGCAGAAGTTGTTTAAATTATAATGACTTTAGATTATTGTGTTTAATTGCAAATACCTCCTATAGGCCTATTTCTACTTTACTGGAATTAAGTTGGTAGATGCATCGGGGTGTTTTCTAAAGAGCCACTAAATTTCCTTTTGGTGCACCATGGACTTATTTAGTTATGTAATAATATCGTAACCCACTACTCCAAACGACACTTTTTCGGGTCAATTTTTCTTTACAAAATCATAACACCGCGATTATACGAGGTATCGGCAAGCGGCATATTATTTAGAAAACATCAAACTTTCATAAAAAAAATACCCGAGGTACGCAAGAGATGTTTCAATTATAATAATTTTCTTTAATTGTAATTGTTTCCAATAAACATCAAGCATCTTTCCACTCTCAGTGCTTGTCTTTTTTAAAATGAAAGTCTGACGTTTTTCGAATAATATGCCGTTTGCCGTAATTCGATATCTCGTATAGTCGCGAAGATATGATTTTTTAAAGAAAAGTTGGCCCGAGAAAGTGTCGTTTCTTAATAGGCGAACGCAGCGGATTGAGATCCAAAGCACGAAGATCAACGAGTCGGGAATCGAAGAAATGGGATCCACCCCTGACCAGAGAGAGATAAGAACGGCCCCCTTGTCTGACGCGGCAGGCAGGCTTAATTTTTTTCGAAAGCATCATATTACACCCCACTGCTACGCTGGGGTCATCCCACTCAGTTTGCGGACTACCGGTTCCGCAAAGATCGTCCAATCAGAGCGAAAATACTATAGTAGTTATTAAGTAAGCCAATCAGGGGATCGAGTCGTTTTTCGAGGTGTTACCTCTAATGGCACCGAGGCATACACATGCGGATTTGTGGGACGTTCCTAGCAACGGGATCGAAGATAGCCTTTGTACTTTTAACATGTTATAACAACCAAACCAATAAATATCGGACATGATAATATGAACTCGAAATGCTTAGAATGTTCCCCTCTACCTCCCCTAAAAGCGCCGGGAGCTATCATGTTTACACCCTGTATATACTACATCGAAAAGAAGGTCCTCAATTCGTCGTGTATCTATTTCTTTCAAAATTTTCCAGCAATATTACCAGAGCAAGTGTCTCGAATGAAGCGCGCACACGCCAAGTTTTTTATTATTATTATTGTTAATCGCTAATTTATTGTGAATTTATTGTTAATTATTGATGCGAGTTAAATCGAGGTATCTTTGAATGAAAACTTGGGTTTCTTGTATGTTGTTTGGTTTGGAGGCTAGTGGATCAGGAGGGCTAGAGGTTGTAGTGAAGTAATGAATTAATAAGGACACAAGAACAGGACAGTTGGTATTAAAATTGTGGTTTATTGAGTTGCCAAGCTTGTGGCATATTTCCGTTGGGAATACCAACGGCGAGGTATGACCTCTAATGTGAAATGATGTTGTGATTATTTATAATATTTCCAACAGACCAATGGTCTGTTGGCGAGGCATGCACCTCTAATGATTTATTTCCACCAATTCTATGAATTGGTGGCGAGGCATTCACCTCTAGTAATTATTATCATCTTTTCCTTAAATTAATGATGAGGTATTCACCTCTCTTATGGTGTGACCAATTACTTCCTTACCAGTTATGGGTAGTTGTATAATTCTTCGAATTATAACTTGTATTCCGATGGTTTATTCTTTCTTCCTTTATGGAACGTCTGTTCGAGTTGAAGGCTGTCTTAATATTAAAAGTGACAACTCCGTTGTGAAGGATATGAATTTGAGGATCAATAGATCCTTTTCAACTTCAGATTTATATTCTAATGTTTTATTATATATGTTTCTAATTCGAGTCTATATGAGTCGAAACATCCTCCTCCCCTTGAACGATTGAGTTCAATTCTATCCCCTATATTTAATGTGAGGTCTATAAGGCGACCTCCTCCCCTTGAACGATTAAGTGCAAATAATCTCATTCCTCCCTTGAACACAATTAACTGTCATAAATTAGTAAAGTTATAATTTTATCGAATATCTAACATCATTATAACATCGAACGCTACCTTTGAGAACTATCAGGAAAATAAAGAAATATTCTCGAGTCTTGCTGGAAAGCAAGGCTCGAGAATAATGTATCAAACTTTTTCGTTAGTGTATAAAGACTCTGGGTCTAAAGGGGAGAACTGAATTTCCCAACTCTTATAATTTTCCTCTCACGATAATTTTCCCGATACTTCGGCTCGGGAGATTCGAAGCCTACGATTCCTTAGCCAATCCGGAATGGGCGCCAGGCATCAGAGATGCCACTCAAATAGATTCTTTAGGCATCAAACAGCCATACAAAACTTCAACAAAACAGGCTTTGGACAGCCACTCAAAACTCTAACACAATCGGCCTCGAACAGCCACTCGACAACTAAGGCGCTAAGGAACGGCAACAGAGACTCTCCCGAGGCGGCTGACAAGATTGCTTCGGCTAGATCAGACAATAAGGAGAGCACGTGGGTTCGACACGAGTGAACAAGCCAGGATTGAGCTAGTTGATGTTTTATTTCGACAATGAAGCAGAAAGAATGGTTTCCGCTCGAGGTGTTCATCAACAACCTCGGGCGAAGCACGTGGTTGCAAGTTGGACAAGTCGAAAGTTACATGGAGATGATCGATAGCTCGACGCAGTTGACCAGCGCTAATGATTTAACAGAATCCGCAAAATCTGAACTCTATGAAGTGACTCTTGGCTGACGTTATTAGCCTGCAGGAAGATCTCAGTCTACACAATATCTCATTCGGAAAAGCAAAGGATCCGACACCAAAAGAGAGATCAAGTCGCGAAAGTGAGAACGGAAGCTTACAGTCGATAGATCGAAGCCAGAAGGGCTGAGAGGCAATGAAGCGGCTAGCGGAGATCCACCAAAGAAAGTGGTCCCTTACAAAGGCTAGCTTGGAAGGATGTTCGCTTACCGCTAGTTTTACAAATCGGCAGTGGCGCGAATGAGTGGGATCGGCCGTCTTCCTTCCTTCCTTGATTACGTTTTAGCTCGCTAGTATTGCCCTTTGTCCGTCAGGATATCGCTCGCTAGTATTAGGAACGCACGTCCGCTCGCTCTAATCGTCAGCACAAGAGTGCCGAATTCTACGCGCTTTGCCCTAACGTTCGCCTAGCCGTCTTTGTTCCCGAAATCGATCGCTTATTGGTCGCCGGGTCCTACCGCGCGCTCAGGGACTCGCAGTGCACTCGCAGTGAACGACGCCAGGGCCGTGTGCCCAACAAGGCGCCAACCCCGCTTTGAAGAGACGGCAAGGGAGGTCGTCCTCTTCGGAAGCTGGGTGCCTCGGGGTCGCCTGCCTCACCACCCGGTGATCTCCCCCGATGACCTCTTCGTTGGAGACCCCTTCGGAGGCTGCTGACCCCTTAATGTCCGTCCTGGTCGAGCCGAGTCCTCTGGGCTGGCAGATATGATGACTTCGGGTTCGCAGGGTGGATGGTCGTCCCTGCTTGCTGCTTCCTTATAGGCTCGGACGATAGTATAGACGTTAATATTGACTTCCTTGATCTCGCTCGAACAGTATTGGAGACGCTATTTGCCGCTGCTACAGCGGCGCTAAATTTGAGTGAGGAGACGCTTTGTGACAGGCGCCATGCGTAACGTCACAACACTCACAAGAACATAACGTAGTTCGCCACACTGACTGTGATTACTGTAAATCGGTAACGAACATAACTTTAACACATTTCTCTTAAAAATGCTGTTGTGCGAAGACTGGGTTGGCCGGAGCGAACCCGATTGTAGTCTAGCACGTTATTGTTTTTTGGGCTTTCTTCACTTAAGGATTAGTATCCAATCCAGGGTTGTGCGGTTGACGTGTAAGTTTATTTCATACTTATAATTGTTTCTTACGTTTACGCAGAGTGAACGTCGTCGTCGGTCGTCTACTAGGACCGGGTGTGGGTCCGTGGTGAAGGTCGTATCACTCGGGGCTGACTGCCCCTCGAATTGTTTTGTTTGGGCTTTTATATGGTTATTTTTTGTTGACGTGTTCTTCTTCTAAGGGGGTCATGCATTGGACTCTGGGCGTTACGAAATACTGCTTAGGCAATTGATTTCGGAAGGCCCGTTGGTCTACTTGTTAATGTGCATTCTTGCAGTTATTGGTGGTCGGGTTACGACAATGCCATTAATGGTCTTAACTTCTACCACGCGAATTGTTTGATCAGCACCCGGATATACCTTAACAATTGGACCCATTGGCCACTTCATGAGAGGCATGTTATCCTCCCTTAAAATGACCAATGTGTCGATTTTAACAACTTGTTCCGGATTCCGCTGCCATTTTGACCTTACATTTAGTTGATGTACGTATTCTTTGTACCAACGCGTCCAAAAGTGCTGTTTCATTTTTTGCACATGTTGGAACGAGGATAAACGATTCGTAGGTGTCTCTCGATCTTCCCGGAGACGGCGGAATCAGGCTGCGGCGGAGGTGGTCCCGCTGTACGCGGCGTACCGCGAGTCCGTGGTCGCCCTACAGCGGGCCATCAAAGCTGCCAAGGCCCGTGCCTGGGACGAGCTCGTCGCCACTCTGGATGGAGATCCGTGGGGGCGCCCATACAAAATCGTCATGGGACGGTTGCGTCCCTGGGCGCCCGCCACGACGGAGCTTCTGGACCCCCATGTCCTCGACCGGGTGGTGGGCACTCTGTTCCCTGCTGGAGCAGAGGACCCCACCCCCGATCGGCCTCCCCCACACTTTGTGTGGGACGAGGCCACTATGGGGGTCAGTGGCGACGAGCTCCGTACGGTGGTGACGCGTCTCGCGGCCCGCGCAAACAAAGCGCCGGGCCCGGACGGCATCCCGGGCAGGGCCTTGGCCATGGCCATGGGCGTCCTGGTCCCGCGCCTCGGGCAGCTATTTAACAGCTGTCTGAGGCGCGGTAGGTTCCCCCGCTGTTGGAAGCGGGCGCGGCTGGTCCTTATCCGGAAGGGTGGGCGGCCCGCGGACTCTCCCTCCGCGTACCGGCCCATTTGCTTGCTGGACGAGGCGGGCAAACTCTTCGAAAGAGTTATTGCCAACCGCCTCGTCCAGCACCTGTCGGCGACAGGTCCCGACCTCGACGACGGGCAGTTCGGCTTCCGTCAGGGACGATCGACGATAGACGCGATCAAGCGTCTAAGGTCCCTGACGGAGTCGGCTGTAAGCCGGGGCAGGGTGTGCATCGCTATATCGCTTGATATAGTAAATGCATTCAACACCCTGCCCTGGTGGGTCATCAGGGAGGCACTCGAGTACCATCGAGTGCCCCCTGAGTTACGGGCCGTCGTCGGGGACTACCTCGCCGACAGGGGCATTAGGTTCATGGGCCGGACGCAGGAGTATGAGAGGGAGACGTACGCCGGGGTCCCGCAGGGGTCCGTTTTGGGCCCCCTGCTATGGGACCTCGGGTACGATTACGTCCTGCGGGCTGCACTCCCCACTGACGCTACTTTGATCTGCTACGCAGACGATACCTTAGTGGTAGTCAGCGGGGAGGACGGGATGGGGACCATCCGCGTGGCGGTGGCCTGTGTCGTCGCCCGAATCCACCGACTGGGCCTTCGGATGGCCCCGCAGAAGACCGAGGCGATCTGGTTTTACGATCGCCGACGGTCTGCGGGGCCGCCTGCCCAGCGGTGGATTGCGGTAGGAGAGACCCGCGTCCAGGTGAGAGATACGATGAAGTATCTCGGACTCACCCTGGACGGCCTCTGGCGCTTTAACGAGCACTTCGGCCGGCTTATCCCCCGAGTTGAGAAGGCGGCAGGCGCTTTAGGACGCCTGCTGCCCAACATCGGGGGACCGTGGGAGGGTGTCCGACGCCTTTATGCGGGAGTCGTCCGTTCCATGGTGCTCTACGGAGCACCAGTCTGGGCGGACGACCTGGCGGCCAGCCGGCGCAATTGTGCCCTGTTATTCAGGGTACAGCGTCGGATGGCCGTCAGGGTCGTGCGAGGATATCGCACGATCTCCCTGGCATCGGCCACCCTGCTAGCGAGGTTTCCGCCCCTAGACATCCTGGCGGTGGGGGACGCGAGTACCTATTCGGGTCTTCGCGTCCTCCGCGATAGGGGCGGAATACCCACGGAACGGTCGGTCGAGGAGCTCAAGCGCCAGACCCGACGGCTCGTTGTCGAGATGTGGCGGGAAAGGCTGGAAGATCCAGCCAACTCCCGCCACAGAGCCGTCGGGGCGATTCTCCCGAGCCTTGAGGCTTGGGTGAGTCGCGGCAGGGGGCAGCTCTCCTACCACGCGATGCAGGTGCTTACCGGGCACGGCTGCTTCGGTGAGTACCTGCGTCGCATCGGGAAGGAGGCGACGGCACAGTGCCACCATTGCGATGGGGACCAGGACACGGCGCAACATACCCTCCAGTATTGCAGGGCCTGGAGAGGGCAGCGCCGTGTCCTGGTCCGGTATATCGGAAGGGACCTCTCGCTGCCGACGGTCATCCGACAGATCCTCGGCAGCGAGAGGTCGTGGAGAGCCTTCCTCGCATTTTGCGAGGAAGTGCTCTCCCAGAAGGAGGAGGCGGAGCGGCGGCGGGAGATGACGGACCCCTTCCGTTTGGGGAGGGCACGTCCACGCCGCCGCCCCGCACGGGGGGACGCCGCTCCCCCCGACTAAGTTTGGTGGCCCGGCCCCGCCGGTGGGTTTCCTTGCCGGTGGGCCGGGCACGTGCCAAGGGGTCGCGAGGCGGCAGAGTGGTGGCTCTGTCGCCTCCGCAAGCGGCCCCGAGACGGGGCGGGCGTGTTGTGGTCGCACGACCCGCCCAGGAGGGATTGGTTGTGCGGGGGGCACGGTTCCCGCCTCCTTCGCTGTTGGCGAAGGAGTGCGGCGAGCCGTGTCGCCCCGCGAGTAGTGGGGGAAACCTCCCTCTCTCGTGAAAGCGAGAGAGCGGACGGCCACTCCCCCACCACGAGACGAGCCCCCCTTAGGGGGCGGGCGCGGGGCGGCACCGGTAGTGTTCTACCAGAGTTCCCGGTGTCGCCCCAGTAAGCGCCGAGGATGGCCACCGTGGGGTTTTAGCCGGTAAGAGTCCGGCACTACCCCGTCGCCCCCACCAGGGAGGCGGGGTGTCCATGAGGATTTCCCCACGTTAAAAAAAAAAAAAAAAAAAAAGGTGTCTCTCGATCTTGCGGTGGGTAGTAAGAGGACCTACGATGGTCTTCGCGCCCTCCGCCGGGATGCGGGCGGAGCCTCCCCCACGGAGAGGGCGGTCGAGGTGCTCAAGCGCCAAACCCGGCGGCTCGTTGTTGAGATGTGGCGGGAGCGTCTGGAGAACCTAGAACACTCCCGCCACAGAGCCGTCGGGGCGATTCTGCCATGCATGGACGCTTGGCTGAGTCGTGGCAGAGGGCAACTCTCATACCGGGCGACACAGGTGCTCACCGGGCACGGCTGCTTCGGGGAGTACCTGTGTCGCATTGGGAAGTAGGAGGCGATGGCACAGTGCCACCACTTCGATGGGGACCGGGACACGGCGCAACACACCCTCCAGGATTGTCCAGCCTGGAGGGACCAGCGCCGTGTCCTGGTCCGATATGTTGGAGGTGATCTCTCGCTGCCGAGGATTGTCAGGGAGATCCTCGGCAGCGAGAGGGCGTGGAGGGCCTTCCTCACTTATTGTGAGGAAGTGCTGCTCCACAAGGAGGAGGCGGAGCGGCGCCGAGAGAGGACGGACCGTTCCCGCCTGGAGACGGCCCGTCCTCGCCGCCGCGCCGCGCGGGGGGATCTAGTCCCCCCGCAGTAAGAGTGACGCCTCGGTCCCGTCGTCGGCGGATCTCAACCCGCTGACGGGCCGGGTGCGTGCCAAGGGGTCGTGTGGCGGCAGAGTGGTGGCTCTGGCGCCCGCATATAACGGCCCCGAGGCGGGGCGGGGCGTGTAGTAGTCGCACGTCCCGCCCAAGTTTTGGTTTGTTAGGTGATCCGGAAGGCGCGGTTCGCTCCTCCTTCACGATCAGTTAAGGAGCGGGTCGAACCGTGCCCTCCCGGGCTCGGAGGGGGGCGCCTCCCTCTCTCGCGCTAGCGAGAGGGGCGATAGCCAACCCCCCCTCCACGAGAAGTGCCACCAGAAGGGGGCGGGCGCGGGGCGGCACCGGTAGTGTTCGCTTAGAGTTCCCGGTGTCGCCCCATTATGCGCGAAGGATGGCTACCATGGGGTTTTAGCCGGTAGGAGTCCGGCACTCCCCCGCCCCTACCAGGGTGGCGGGGGGTCCACGAGGATTTCCCCGCGTAAAAAAAAAAGGTGACTAGAGGGGTAGATTACGAAGGCGGTGAGAAGATGTGACGCTGGTAATCTCGTTCCAGGCGATTCAGTGAAGGCAGCTAGCAGCAGGCAATCCTGCAGTAGACAGCTGCGCGCTCCGATTCCTCTTCGTAGTCGAGCAGCCACGTGTTCGCTGGCCGCCATCAGCTGTGCGTTGCCGGCGCTTGGTGGCTCGCACGTACTCCGCTGTCGGCAAAGTTCGGGAATCTTCGCAGCTCGCTGACTTCGGCTGCCGTCGGTGATCTTTGGCTGAGCGCTCGGTGCTCGGTGTTCCGCTGCTTCGCTGGTGGTGAGGCACAGGTGTATGCTGCCTCGGCGTGGTTCCGCCCTTCCCTCCTGCTCGTAACACCACGCTCAGGGGCGCGATTCTGGTTCTGGCGCTATCGATAGCGCCGGTCGCTAAGTTAGCGCCTAAGGTTGCTTGGTAGCGCTGGCGCTATCGCTCAGAGCGATTCTGGTTCGGGCGATACTTTGCGACGGTCGCTACAGCGGCGGGTTTAGCGACGGTCGCTAAGAACTATAGTATGTGCCTTGGGTTCAGCCTGAAGGTGCTCACTGAAGACACCTTCAGATCATATAAGCCGGCTATTTAATCGCGCCAATTTTGATATAAGAGAACAAGGTTTGGTTCAATGGCAGGCGCGTTCGAAAATGAAAGACAGTGAGGAATAGTATTTACCAATGCGAATCTCAGTGGCCTTATGAAATTCTGAAATTGTTGAGAAGCGCCAAGTAGATGTTTAAATAATTAACATACATATGTTAATACTGTGCAAGCGCAAAACGGGGATATTATATGTTACTTTTCAACGGTGATATAAACTTTTCAGCTGTCATCGTTTTTGAAGATTCTAATATTGTTGAAAAACATCTCGCGTAGCATAGAAAAGTCAGAAAGACCGTAAAAAGAAGTTTTGGTCGATCGAAAACTATTCAGGAAAAAGAGTTTTTTTTAGGTCTTCCTGGCTATTGTGCTAATTGTGACAATATTGCAGGATAAAACTAAAAATTTGCAAAGGAAAAGGAAGGGGGCAAAGATTTCTTTATCGACAGCTCGATAGCGCAGTAAAAGACTGAGTGGCGATGCTTTAAAAATAGCCGCCACAGCTCTCTCATAGCAGTTTCCCGCCGTAATTTCTTGTCCGATTTCCCCCTCCACACGGCTGAATGGGTCGCTAACTCGGTAGCGCGGGCCTCGGTACCGGCGCTAACTCCAGCCACAGATAGCGCCCCAACTTAGCGACCCGGCGCTACTTAGCGCCCATCGCTAGCGATCCAGACTCGCTCGAAGCGCTACCTTACCGCCTACTAGCGGTGCCAGGAACGTGTGAAGAACGGGCCCCGGGGTGTCGTGGTGCCCTTCACTCCACACCGATGGCAATACTTGCCTCGGGGTTGCGGGCATCGGGCCTGCATGTGCCCGGCGTCTCCGCAATTCCAGCATGTGTTTGCTGGTGTCTCCATTAATTTATGGACCAACTGCATATCGTGGGGGTCGTCCTTCCGGAGTTGGTGCCGCTGCAGTACTTCTTTAAGTAGCGGCGTCTCGGCCGCGGTGGCTGGGGCTGGAGTCGGCGTTACTGGGACGGTTTACGGTGCCCAGGCCTCCCGCTGGGCCTGTCGGATGCCTTGCAGGCTGTCCGCCAGTAGCCCCAACGGGTTGATTTCCGTAGTCTTCGCTCCTCTTCTTTGACCCCGACCGATCGGGGGCCTGGCCCTAGTAACGGGCGACGGAGCTCTCCTCGGGGCGAGGAGACGTCTCCCCTCGCCCGGGCCTGTAGGGACAGGCTTTCGTCTCGTAGGAGGTCCGTGGGGGCCGCCTCCTGCTCATCCAGTGCCGTCATAGAAGAATCGTCCAACCCGCTTGACGCCTCCACTTCGGACATCTAAAACGGGGATCCCACACACCAGTAACACCTTATTCTACCCTCTACTTAAACTCAACACATTAGATATTCATGATACAGTAAAAATATAATTGTCCCTTCCTTAGGAAGTGCCCACGTACGGTTTTAAATCCTGCACATGTACTTTGCCAGCCTGTCTGCCTTCCGTGGTTTCGCATTCGTAAACAGCCGGCGATAGTTTTTTCGCGATTCGAAAGGGTCCGTGGAACTTCGTAGCTAGTTTCGCCGCAAAATTGTGTGCTGCCGACGACAGCACGTGTTGCCGCTTTAACACTAGGTCACCCACCCGAAGCTCACGATTTCTCCGCCGTAAATTATAGTGGTGGCTGGTCTTTACGTAAGCCGCTTCCAGGTTCTCGAGCACCCATTTCGGCAAGTCGCCTATTTTTCCCATGCGCTCCGACCATTGCGCACGGTCGGCTGGAGACGTGTCTACTACCTCAGCTCCGCTCGTCCCCTCCCCCTCACGGAAACAGCAAGCCGGAACGGGCTCGCGACCGAAATTAAGGAAAGCTGGCGATGTTTCGATAGCGGAGTGATTCGCGGTGTTATATGCGAACCGGAGCTGAGGAAGATAGACATCCCAATCGCGATGGTCTTGTTCGATATAGGCGACGATCATAGTTTTCAAGACGCGGTTAACCCGTTCGACATGATTCGCCTGTGGGTGGTAAGAAAGAGTGGTGGCTAAACGTATGCCGTATTTCGCCGCGAGATTCTTTAGTGTCGAGTTTACGAACTCTGTGCCGTTATCCGTTAGTAAAACTTTTGGCACACCCCATCGCGAAAAAATTAAGTCTTCGAGGGCGTCGCCGATCTTTTTCCCAGTAGCTTTTCTAAGCGGGCAGACTTCAATCCATTTCGTAAAAAGATCTTGGATTACTAGTATGTACGTGAAGCCTGCCCGACTACGCGGGAGCGGTCCCATTATATCCGCGGATATCACGGTCCATGGGCTGTGAATAATACGGCGGCCCATTTCGCCGACGGCAGGCGCTTGCCCGACTTTCGTGAGTTGACATGTTTCGCATTTATTCACGTATTTTGCGACGTCCCGATACATTCGCGGCCAGTAATACCTAATCGCGAGCCGTTGGTATGTTTTCTCGCGTCCGAGGTGTCCTGCTTGCGGCTCGTCGTGCGCTTCGGATAGGATTTCTAATTTTTCCGAATTGTTGAGGACCCATTTCCACTCATTCAGGTCGCCTTTTAATAACTCCGATGTTATTGGATTAGTTCGCTTAAAAAACAACCGTTCTCCTTCTACTTTCCAATCCCGGTTGTCCGGGGATTTTAATACGGCCGCGTATTTTGCGTCGTACCAATGATCGGGAAGAGCGGCGATTTGCGCTAATTTTTCTGCGATCTGAATTTCGTGTACGTGGGTCAGCGTACCGACGACCGGGTGGACGTTATCTAACGGCGGTCTAGCGTTATCTGCGAGTTCGCCCGCGGGGGCCTCTGTATCGAACATTCGCGACAGCGCGTCGGGAACGTGGTGCAATGCTCCCTTCCGATGGATAATTTCAAAATCGTAATTTTGCATGTCAAGTGCCCATCGAACTAAGCGACCTGTCGGATCTTTTAAATTTTTCAGCCAGCGTAGACTGCTATGGTCCGTGATAACCGTGAAATGGTAACCCTCTAAATACGGACGAAATTTTCGGATGGCCCATAAAACGGCTAGACACTCTTACTCGGTTGTCGTATACTTCCGTTCGGCGTCATTTAACGTACGACTTGCGTAAGCCACCACGCGTTGTACTCCTGAAATGGCTTGCGTTAAAACTGCACCCAATCCCACAGTGCTCGCGTCCGTTTTTAATACGAAGGGCAGCTCGAAATGCAGGTAGATTAACACGGTCGCGGTAGCTATCACCTGCCGGAGATGCTCGAACGATGATCTTTGCGCGTCGGTCCAAGTCCATTTTCTATCTTTGCGCAGCAGCTGGGTTAAACTTTCGGCGACTGTGGCGAATCCCGGGATAAACTTCCGGTACCAAGAAGCCATGCCGAGAAATTGCTGTAATTGCTTCACCGTACGCGGTTCTGGATAGTCTAGAATTGATTGAATTTTTTCGTGATCTATTTTGAGGCTGTCCCCATGAACAATAAACCCGAGATACCGGACTTCAGACCGCCAGAATTCACCCTTCTCCGGATTTATTGCTAGGCCGGCGTCCTGTATTTTATCCAGAATCCGTTCCAGCCACTGCACATGCTCGTCAAAGGTTGTAGTTACGATAATAATATCGTCCAAGTACGCATACGCGAACGGCTCCATTACCGCCCCGATTTAACTATCTAGCAATTTTTGGAATTTCGCGGGCGCGTTGGTCAGGCCGTACGGCATACGAATAAATTGATACAGTCCTCTTCCAGGCACTGTGAAAGCCGTAATTTCCTTGCTTTCCTCCTCTAATGGAATTTGAAAGTAGGCCTGACTCAGATCTAGCGTTGAGATATATCGGGCTGCCCAAAGTTTGTGCAAAATGCTGTTCATAATCGGCAGCGGATACGCGTCTTTCCTAGTTGCGTCGTTGACTTTGCGGAAGTCTAAGCAAAATCTGTAGGTGCAGTTCGGTTTACGCACCATGACGATCGGACTGGACCACGCGCTGTTCGAAGGCTCAATAATACCATCCGCGAGCAATTGATCGACCTGTTCATAAATGGCTTCGCGAACTTTAGGCGAAACTTGGTAATATCGTTGTTTAATGGGCGGATGATCGCCCACGTCGATTTTGTGTTTAATGAGCGCCGTGCAGCCGGTCTTGGAAATTAAATTGCTCAACCTTTGCTCTAAAAAGATTTTTAATCGTTCGTTTTCGCCTTCGGTAAGGCGACTTATTTCTCGTAAGCTCGGCCGTATATAATCGCCAGTCTGAAATGGATAAAAATGATCCGGTCTCGCCAGAAAAATCCATTTGCGCCATGGAAAAATGGGAATAATTCTAAATTCGTCAATTGCGTCAACACCCAGTATCATACGCTCTCCCAAAGCCTCAATTACCTGTAAATAAATAAGTCTGGTTTCCCGCTCTATTGTGATATTCGCGTGACCGGCATATCTCGCGCAACGAACGGTTTCGTCCGTGAGCGCATAATATCGGGGAACTACGGGCGCGAGAGGTGCGGCCGTGCCGAGACTTTGAGCGAACTTCTCGCTGGCTCCCGTGTCCACGAGCGCGTTTACTATTAAATTTTCTATGGTCACGGTAATGTAGAGGAGCGGGATTTGATTGGGTGAGGATTTGGAAGGCGTAGGTGGATCGAATTCCTCCTCTCCCTCTGAGTCCTCGAATGTCGTGGAGGCCTCGTCATCTCCTGCCGTCGCCAATGCCTCGCTTAGCGCCGGTCGGCCTCGTTTCTCGAACATTTCGGGCATTTGACGGTCGGTGTTCCCGCCGTATCGCACCGGACACAGTGCGGAATCTCCGCCGCTGTGCACTGACTCTTCCGGTGCCCTGTTCGTCCGCATCTCCAGCATCGGGGTGGTAATCCGGAAGCAGGAGCAGCTGGTGGTGGTGGATTGCTGCCTATGGCCTTCCTTCCGACCGCTGGAGACGTCATTTTGTTCAGCCGACCTCTGTTGTTACGCTTCGACGATGGAGAGGGAGGAGGAGCTGTAGTGAGAGGAGGGGGTATCGGGGCGCAACAAAAGTGCTGCGCCTGATACTGGTGCTCGCAGTGACTGGCCACGGGCGCATATGTTTCTAGCGGATGATAAGGCGCGAAGGGAGGTGGTGTCCCCGAAACATTATACGGCGGATAGTTTGCCGTGCCGCTCGTGCCTACTGGCGGCGGAGCTTGCGGAGGCGCGGACCAACGCCCTGCGGGAGCGGTAACGTAATATGTGGGCGCGGCGGTTCCCGATGCCCTATTAGTGTGTTTTAAATCCACTCCACCACTCGGGGCCCACGAGTGAGAAGCGGACGGTCTATGGGCAGGTACGGGAGATGGAGGAGCACTGGCGTGCGGGTGGGAGGGCCCTGTCTTTCGCCCAGTCTAATGTGCCATAAATATCGGCGAGGCTGACTGAGATTCCCCCTCGTGGGTCTGCCTCAGCCCCCTCGCCTACTTCGTCTCCCTCACCTACCTCCTCCCTTGATCACGGTTCTAATGCAAGGCGATCGATCACTCTCCTCAGCATGTCCTCCACGGTTCCGCCAGTGTCCAATCCTTGGACCTGTAAAAGACCGCGCAAAACATCTGCGCCTACGCCACTGTACATTCGCTCAAGTTCTCTACGAGAAACTCCCTTTGTTTTAGGTGGCATGCTGTTTGTTCAGAATCGCTGTTCCGTCAGGCAACCTATGTTATGGGCGCGAAGTGTTTATAACGGTCGACCCTCAGTCGACCGGCCGACAGAAATGCTTTGTTCCACGGATCCTCGCTTTCCCAACACGTGTGCGCGTAACTGCGTACACTCGATTTGCCTGGCAGGGACGCTAGCTATCTGAAACTTTGTTTTCAGCTATGTCGTCCCCTTTTTCCCTCGTGGCCCCACGTTGGGCGCCAATTTTGCCACCGCTTTCCCAATTTCGCCGCTCTCGTTGGCTTGTCAGGAAAGCGGGGAAACTTCGACCGAGCCTCCTCTCTGAATCCCGAGTCCTCTGGGAGCTTAGAAGGGCGCCAGCCCCCGTGACCGAGACTAAAATTTATAAGAATACGCTACCCAGAGGAGGTGGAAAACTCGAGCGAGAGAAAAAGCTCGGTGGGAAACGCAAATGTTGGCCCGGCTGGCCAGATGTAATGGGAGAGGGGCGGGGAGCAAGGGAGGCCGGTGACGACACACTGGGCAAACAGATAGCTAGAAGAAAGTTATCCAAAGATTGAGTTAAATAACAGCGCCCTGTTTATTTATGTCGGGCGGACCGTCGGTGTTACAACTAATTAACCTACTGCAAATCGAGCTAACGCACTCTCGATCCTAGGCCACAAGGGCCCCTGTACAATCTAACCACGCGGTAGGGAAACGCGTCGCGAGCGATCGACAGATGGTCGGTCGATTTCCGGACTGCAATGATTAACTATGCCGAACTTCAGTGGACGATGTACGCCGCAAATCTCTAAAGGAACGCACGCCCGTTCGAGCGGGCGATCGATCGCAAATCCCGGCAACAAGTGGCAAGATGGCGACCACTTTGTTCGGCGAACGCAGTCGAATGTGTTACCACGCGACTCAGATGCGATATGTGAAGTCGCACCAAGGAAGGCAGGGCACAAACAGGCTTTTCGACACTACTACCAATTACAACAATCGCGAGGAACCCGACTACTGGGCTCGGAACTTTTACGGAAAGATCCCAAAGGATAGGGGAAGAGGGTGTGAGGCTTACCCTGATCTTTTACGGCCGTTGGTTTTGCTGTTAATCTCAATCGCCAGTCGGTCTGGTCTCAAGAATCTCCAGACGTCTGGTCGCTCAAAAATTCAATCCCTTCAGGCCGCCTCTCTCTCGTCTCTCGTCACCCACTATAACTTTCCGTAACTGTGAGAATCACTCAAACGCTGGTGGTCGCTACGACAGTCGCAATCTGAGTGACGAGAGAGAGCCCCTAATTCGCTAAGCGGCCTCACACCCTCAGCGCCGCTACCCCCGAATCCTCCCGTGGCTCCATCCGTTAGACGGTGTCGAAATCGATCCCGCGCGTTAGGACCGACTTCGACCTCATGTATCGACCACCTTGGGGCGATCCGCCGAGCCGAGCAGGTCGAACATCAAGAGCGACGGGCATCCAACGTCGTCACCTCGCCGTCCCTCGGTTGGTTCGACCATCCGGCCTGGCAGGTTGCGCATCCCTGTGAGCCGGACTCTCCTCCTCGCCTAACCGGATAGCCATTCCTCTAGGTGGCTCAGTCCGTCGTGCCTACCTAGGTGCCTCTCGGCGTTCGAACTCGCATTAGTGCCTCTTACTTTGGCCTGTGCCTGCCTTGGAGCGACGATGTAAGGCGAGCGTTCGCCCGGTCTCCCTTGCTGGAGTGTGGAGTAACTTGTGTCGAGGCAAACTAGCCCCGTCACAGGATATAATTTTACTCTTCGGGTGAATGGCTTTTGGTTAGCTAGATTTTTGATATCGAGGCTAAAACCGTCTAACTGCGTACATCTCATAATAATATCGTGGGCCCGATTTAACTCCTTGAGAGATAGTGCTGACGTCGAGACTAAGTCCCTTCTAACTCTTGGAAGAAATCGTAAACAGTACGCAACTGCTCTGAGTAGTTTACTAAACGACGAAAATCTCGTTAATATTTCGTTTGGGTTGCGACTAATTAGGCTAATAATATTTTCGCGTTGTTCAGGCACCCCTTTAAGAATTATAGGATTAGAGGGCCAATGCTTCTGTGATAGTTCTAGCCATACCGGTCCAAATTCCCATAGGGAATTATCATGGAACTCTACGGCTAACTGGCCACGCGAGAGATAATCTGCTGGATTGTCACTGGTTGGTACGTGTTTCCATTGATACCCTGCGGTTATTTCCTGAATCTCAGAGACTCGATTAGCCACAAAGGTTTTTAATTTATGAGGTGATGTTTGAATCCATTGCAGAGCAATGGTGGAATCAGTCCACATCGTAATTTTGTTAAATTTTAAATTCGAAGCTCCTCCAAGCTTTTTTATTAATCTCGCCAGGACAACGGCACCACAAAGTTCCAGTCGAGGTAATGACTGGACCCTTACCGGTGCTACCCTGGACTTGGCACATAAAAATCGCACAAAAATTTTACCATTGGCATCTACCGATCGAACATATATGCATGCACCGTATGCTGCTTGACTAGCGTCCGAAAAGCCGTGTAATTGAATATCAATAGTTTTCGGTAATACAGTGGCACGTGGGAAATAAACATGATTGAGTAGTGGTAACTGATCCTTTAACTTAAACTAGGATTGTTGTATTGTTTTTGGTAAAGTATCGTTCCATCCTATTTGTAATTTCCGTAATTCTTGGATCAACAGTTTGGCTGACAAAATGATAGGTCCCATCAAACCCAACGGATCGAATAATTTGGAGATATATGACAATAAATTTCTCTTGGAGGGCGCATTTATCTTGGTAGCTTCTTCCTCATTTAATTTAAAAATAAAGTTGTCCTTGTCTGAAGCCCAGTATACTCCCAACATTTTTTGGGTACTACCTGAATCCAGCAAAAGATGCTCAATCGAGCTAACCTTCGCTAGATCCTTGACAGCGTCGAATTCATTTGAGGCCCACTTTCTTAGAATAAACCCGGCTGACTCTGTAATTTGAATAATTTGATCTCTCAATTCCTTTGCCTCTTCGATACTGTCAGCTCCAGTTAACAAATCATCCATATAAAAACCACTTTCTACTACTTGAGCTGCCCTTGGGAAGGACTGTCTCTCATCTACAGCCAGCTGTTTTAAACAACGCACAGCTAGATGTGGAGCAGAGGTAGTACCATAAGTGACGATATTTAATTGGTAAATTTTTAAAGCTCCCGTAATTTTATCTCGCCAAAATATTTGCTGAAATTGTCGATCCTCAGGATGAATAAGAATCTGACGGTACATCTTCTCAATATCCGCAGTTAAAATAACTATGCAGAATCTGAATCGTAACAAAAGGGTGAACAAATCATCTTGTAAGGTAGGGCCAATAAGCAAACAATCGTTTAAGGAAATGTGGGCCAATTCCTCGTATTCCTTTAAAAAGGATTCATAATGGCCCTTGCGCATCTCGTCACCTGCTAGACGTTTTTCTACCGAGATTAAACGCCTTAACGCCACATTAAAGGATTCCCCCAACTGGTCCTTCTGTGGCCCAAAGGGAAGTCGTACCATGTATCTACCGGAAGGGGTTCTTATGGTTGTTTTTTCAAACCATGTTGCGCAACATTGTTCGGTGGTTGACAGGTGTCGTTTGTGAAGATATTCCTCTAATTTCCAAAAGTTTTCCAAATTCTCGGCTAGGGAAAGGTGGCACCTTGTAAGACCTAAATTGAAATTCCTTACTGGGGCTTCCCCGGAAACTACCCAACCGAGTAAGGTATTTTGTAGCACAGTAGTATCATTTCTCAATCTAATTTGCCCGTTGCTTAAGACCTTATAAAAGAAGTATTCTCCCAAAATTAAATCAATCTTTCGCGGCAAATGAAACTTAGGATCTGCTAAATTAATATCTGCCGGAATAGGTAGCCTTTCCTTGTTAATTGGTTGCGAGGGCAGTAAATCAGTAAGTCGCGATAAAACTAAAAACAATCCTTGACTGTGAAAACTCTCATCTCGCGAATAAACTTCAGCTCTGATCGAATGTTTTATCGAGGCTGAAGCACATCCGAGCCCGGAAGCTGATAAAGGTGCCGCTTCCTTCTCGAGTCCGAGATGCTCTGCCAAATTGAGTGTAATGAAGTTAGATTGAGACGCGGTGTCAAGTACTGCTCGCACAAGATGATTTTTGTTGGTACAGTCGCGAATTAGGACCTGCACTGTGGACAGTAGTATTTCCGATAACTCTGAGTGGGATAACAAAGAGAGTCATCTATGTGTTGAGGGACCTTGTTCGGTTTGTGGAGCCTTGGCAAAATTAGTAGATCGGTGTAGCAACTCATGATGCTTACCTTTGCATTTTTGACAGGTCAGCGCATAGCAATTGGCAGTCTTATGCCTTCCCCTTAAGCAATTCAGACAGAGGTTATTATGTCTGGTGACAACAGATCTCTCACGAACCGACAATTTCAGAAAATTTCGACAGAACCGAAGTTGATGTGATTGTTTGTATAGGGCACAGCTATTGTAAGAGTTGGTGTTGACTAGGGTGTGACTATTTTCTCGCTGGGTATTTGGGAGAGCCCTATATCGGGCAACCGCACTAAACTTGTTAAATTTATTGAAATTACCTATGCCGGAACTAGCGTTAAGGGTTCCGACGTTGGGATTAGCATTTAACAAGGAGATCGGTTCTGCATCTTGTGAATTTTTTTCTAGAAATTCTATCAATTCTTGAGTAGTTGGAGAAGCGTCGCAATTTAAGGGGATGTAGGACAGAGTTAACCTTTACATTTTTATAAATTGTATAAATGTTGGTGTGACTAAACCAATCACTTGGTGAGCACAGTCATTTTATCTTTAATTAGTATACTGGTACAGAGTCATTTGAGGTAAAAACATTCAAAATCAAATAAACAATAAGGCAGTAATTAATTGTTAAACATTACAATATTAATTATGCATAATAGTACTCTGCAGATGATTTTTCCAAAACTATTGGTTCAAATGGGTTCCGCTTTTGCACAATTATTCACTGTACCACCTGTTACAGCGGGGACCACAGTTGTTATTATATTCAATCATTTAGTACATTTAGCAAAACCAAATAGTTACAGAAAATAGAGTTTTATTGGTTAACAATATACACAATTGGTTTTAACCAACTTCCACATGACTTATCTGCATGATTTTGGTCCCTGCCTTAGCTATGATCTTAAAAAATAACTCTGTAAAAACTGATCTTCACTGGACCAACTGTACCAAAGAAATCCTCCGCATAGTACTATTATGCATAATTAATATTGTAATGTTTAACAATTAATAACTACCTTATTGTTTATTTGATTTTAAATGTTTTTACCTCAAATTACTCTGTACAAGTATACTAATTAAAGGTAAAATGACTGTGCTCACCAAGTGATTGGTTTAGTCACACCAACATTTATACAATTTATAAAAATGTAAAGGTTAACTGTCCTACACCCCCTTAATGATCGTTCCCAATTATTACGGGCGTGCCTGTCTAATTTAGCCGTAATAATGTGAATAAGCATCTCATGCCATTCTACCGGTTGATTTAAGGCGCGCAGAGCATTAATGTGCATTTCTGATTTCTCCGCTAGCATACGTAAAGACGTACGTTGGATTCTCTCTATTTGCTGTGGGTAGTTCAAGAAGCTCCTTTATGTGACGCTGCACTATCTTTCTTGGTTTGTTGTAACGTTTTTGTAGCAACTCCCACGCGACTACATAATTTTGTTCGGAAGCGTTTAGTGATTGTATTACAGTACTGGCTTCTGATATAAGGTAAGACTTTAACAAATTGAATTTGTGTGTTACGGGAATTGTTTCGTTTGTATGAACAAGGGATGTAAAAGTGTCATAAAAGGAATTCCAGTTCGCGTAATTTGCGTCAAAAGGTTTGATATGAATCTTTGGCAACATTGATTGTGACATATTAAATGATTAAATGGTAGCTGCGCTCGATCTAGATTCATTTGTGTTAGACTCTGTTCCGGTATTGTACCGATTAAGATATTGAACTATCAGAGAGTGACATTTGAAATAAATACATTCTTTCTACCTCTATCCTGATATTCTCATTCTCTATTTCATTCCCATCTTGGGACTCCTCGATTTGTAGTTGAATGTCGGAAAATGCATTATATGCCTCGTCTAATTTGGTATTTTTTATGGGTAACGCGTTGATTTCTTCTACGTCAAATTCATTTAAGTTATTAAAAAGCCTAGTTATTTGACCCTTATACGAGGCTCGCTTTCTAGTCAATGCTGTTGTTGACATCTTATCTTATTTGTGTATAATCAATTATACGATTATAGAATTGACCAACGTTCTTCCGAGACAGGCTAAATGACAATCTTATAGATTACCAACTGAATAAAATACCGCTAGTTGAGTGTCTTCCAATGAGTGGTGAATAAATTCGTTCCTTGGTGTTGAATGGCAGGGTCGTTGGTAGTTCACCGACTTGTTTCTAATCCTGAGTGTGAAAGGCTGGGCTTCTTCGCTTGATTAATACAGTTCCGATGTTGGTTTCCTAATAGCTCTCCTTTATTGTATCTCCATTAGTGTGGATCCGGCTCGAAGGACCAAAATTATGTTTGGTTTGGAGGCTAGTGGATCAGGAGGGCTAGAGGTTGTAGTGAAGTAATGAGTTAATAAGGACACAAGAAAAGGACAGTTGGTATTAAAATTGTGGTTCATTGAGTTGCCAAGCTTGTGGCATATTTCCGTTGGGAATACCAACGGCGAGGTATGACCTCTAATGTGAAATGATGTTGTGATTATTTATAATATTTCCAACAGACCAATGGTATGTTGGCGAGGCATGCACCTCTAATGATTTATTTCCAGCAATTCCATGATTTGGTGGCGAGGCATTCACCTCTAGTAATTATTATCATCTTTTCCTTAAAATAATGATGAGGTATTCACCTCTCTTATGGTGTGACCAATTACTGCTTACCAGTCATGGGTAGTTGTATAATTCTTCGAATTATAACTTGTATTCCGCTGGTTGATTCTTTCCTCCTTTATGGAAAGTCTGTTCGAGTTGAAGGCTGTCTTAATATTAAAAGTGACAACTCCGTTGTCAAGGATATGAATTTGAGGACCAATAGATCCTTTTCAACTTCAGATTTATATTCTGATGTTTTATTATATATGTTTCTAATTCGAGTCTATATGAGTCGCAACATATGTTATTAATTATATCTGAATTATAACTTGGTTTTCGTTTACCAATGATATTCATTTCTATTTTTGATAATTTTTAAATGACTTTTGCAAGATTGGTGGGTTGGTGAGTCGGTGCACAGTGGTCTAGATACTGCCTAAACCGCGCCAAAAATCAATATTTCAAGTTCCGCAATATTTTTTTGCATCATTTTTTTTTAAAGAGGAATGTCCAAAGCACTCAAAATCACTTTTGTTTGGCCAATTCCTTGCAGCCGCATCCCTGTAGAATCAGTGAAAGTTAGGACTCGGAAATCGGTTCTGTGCATTTTCCATATGAAATTTGTTTTAGAGTTATAAAAAAAGTCCCGCCGAGTCCCGCCTTCTAACTTACGTTTTCTGAAAAGTAAAAGTACATACTTGAAGGCTATAATAATAAGAATTGCACATACTTGCACATTTTTGATTGGTGCTCAGTAAATGGGCACAGTACGCAGTATGATTTTTAAAAAATCTGGGTTTAGAGTTATAAAAAAAGTCCCACCGAGTTTCGCCTTCTAACTTACATTTTCTAAAAAGTAAAAGTACTTACTTGAAGGCTATAATAATAAGAATAGCACATACTCGCACATTTTTAATTGGTACTCAGTAAAATACTATAGTGTATTAACGTGTAAAAGGGGCAATTTAAGTGGGTCCTGGTTATGCACTTGGCAACTTTGGTAGTCTATAATTGTATTGAATAAGAGGGTATTGTTTAACAGTGTTAGATAGATTAAGTAGGGTCATAAAGCTGTACCAATAAGAGAATAAAACTGTTAAATTTGTCAGATATCCGCGCGTCAGGTATTCCTGTCATAAAATAGTCCACATAACCAAGCACTCGAACGTCAAGGAAATAAGACATCTACCCATCTCGTGTTAGTTAGTCTCTTTCTACATGTCTAGCATCTCTCTCTAACATCAGCTCGCATCTGCCTTCTCTCTCTAACATAACATCATCTCGCAGCAAGAAATATATGAACATTCCGCCACCTAGCGTGGAAAATATGTGATCGACATTTTTGGTCTGAATCTTCTTCTGAATCGTTTTCGCACGAGATAATAAGTGGAGGAAATTCATATCTCTTGAACGCATGGACCAATTTCCTTGCTCTTTAGCATATTGGATTCAGAAAAATAAATTAGGCTGTGCTTGATTCATAAGTTATGCCTGTAAGCTGTAACTTTTTCGGAAATCGAGGTGAAAGTCTTATATCAATCGAAAACCCCTACGCGTCGGAATAAGTAGCCTCGGCTTCTCGCGCTGTATAGCTATAGTTAACTACTTGGCGTGAGACTCTATCGAGTCTCCTGATACAATGGGCTTAGAAAAACTCAAGTGTCGAGGCTCCTCGCAACTTTCGAACATGCGGAATCAATTGCGCCTCATAAATTAGCCACTTCATGGAACCAGGCCGTCGCCGCTTCTTTCTCTCTCGCACAGTCAAGAGCGCAGCAGGTTTTTTCCCACGGCTCGGGCATTCCCCCTCTCGCCGCTATTTTCGTCAGCGTCCAGCGCACGCAGCCTGGGTCAGGAGTAGGGCCTAAAGTAAAGGGACGAGCTTCCCAGCTCAATGGAGGGAGGTGAATACAGGAGCGGCCCGGACGCTCATTCCGCCAGCGGAATGGGGCCGCCTGCGACTCCTTCCAAGGTGACCCAGAAGCGCACCTCAAAGACGAGGCGCGTGGTCGTCAGACCCGCGGAGGACAGCGGCACCGAGTCCGACGACTCGGAAACGTCCGTTGCCTCCGTGGTGTCGGCGATGGAGAGGGCAGTTCCGGCGTGCACGGTGGTGCTCAACCGGCTGCCCGACGCAGTGACCCACGTGGTCCTCTCTCGGCGGGCGTCAGAGGGTTCTCTGTCGTCCGTCGGCGGGGATTCCGATGCTTCAATGGCATCGGCGTCCTCTCGCACGGGGGGATCTCGCCGAAAGAGGGGGTGCCCATCGACAGGTGAGTGCACTGAGTCGGCGAAGGCGAGAAAACGCCAGGTTGACTCGGCGCGCGAGGAGCATAAACTCCCTGCGAAGGAGAGTGCGGCTCAGGCCCTCCATTGGGAGGCTGAGACCGCACAAAAAATGCGGGTCAGCTCCTCAGCTGACGTAGGTGCCCAGATCATCGAGGCCATGGACGAGGTATGCCACCTGGCGGCCACCTCGGCAAACCTCAAGAGCACGTACAAGTCGAGGTTCAAGAAGGCTGCCCGCATAGGGATAATGGGTGGAACGGAGCTGGCGGCCAGGGCCAGCTCCGACGGGGATGGTGGCCTCTTCAAAGAGGAAAACAGGCGCCTGAGGGCCAGGATCGCCGACCTAGAGGGGGAGATTCTCTCTCTCTCTCTCTCTCTCTCTCTCTCTCTCTCTCTCTCTCTCTCTCTCTCTCTCTCTCTCTCTCTCTCTCTCTCTCTCTCTCTCTCTCTCCTCTCTCCCTCTCTCCCTCTCTCCCTCTCTCCCTCTCTCCCTCTCTCCCTCTCTCCCTCTCTCCCTCTCTCCCTCTCTCCCTCTCTCCCTCTCTCCCTCTCTCCCTCTCTCCCTCTCTCCCTCTCTCCCTCTCTCCCTCTCTCCCTCTCTCCCTCTCTCCCTCTCTCCCTCTCTCCCTCTCTCCCTCTCTCCCTCTCTCCCTCTCTCCCTCTCTCCCTCTCTCCCTCTCTCCCTCTCTCCCTCTCCCTCTCTCTCTCTCTCTCTCTCTCTCTCTCTCTCTCTCTCTCTCTCTCTCTCTCTCTCTCTCTCTCTCTCTGTGAGTACCTACAGACACGCTCTTTGTTGCTCCTGCCTTTAGACGAGATTTCTGCCTTTATCTGCCCTGTGGGGCCTGTTACAGGTACGCCTCGATTTCTCGATTCGGCCCGCCTCACTTTGGCCTATTAATCTCCATCGGCCTTCCTATAGCCGACGAGAAATCGCTATCTCTTTCTGTGGCCAAAACCTGACAGAATTTCTAACCCCATTTTCTCGGGACTGGATTTTCTGTTAAATCTTCTGGATTTTGAATTCCCTGACGGATTGCTGGTGCGCCCTCTTCCTGTTTCTACTGTCACGGCTGCCACCCACGCTTTTGTCTCCACGGCTGCCAACACTCTTACTGGCCCAACCTCGCTATGGCTCCGGTACCAACCTGCTCCCACTGTTATAAGGGGGTCAAGTTGGGCGCTGAAGCTTGCTCCTCGTGCCAGGGGATGTTTCATCCAGGGTGCCTCAAGATCCACATGGACAGAAATTGTAAGGGGACTCCCTTCTCCTCCACCTCGCAGCCTTCTTCGTCTGGCGCCTCTCAGCTGCCTGCTACACTTGCATCTGCTGGCGCGCCTCCACCTGCTACGCCGATGCTGTCAGGAGTCGACTCTGCCGCCATCCTCACGTCCCTGACGTCTGCTATCCAGGGGCTGACGGACACCCTCACCGGCTTCATGGCGGAACAGCGTGCCCAGACAGAGAAGCTTAATGCCCGGCTCGACCACCTTGCTCACACCTCTGCACAGCATACTGAAAGGCTCACGAAGCTCGAGTCCCTTAATAAGCGGACTGGTGCTCTTGAAGTCACTGCGAACTCCAGTGCGACGCAGCTTGCTTCCCTCACGGCCTCTGTCAAGAAGCTCCAGGAGGACGTTGCGAAGGCATGTGATGCTCGGCATAACCTCTCTTCTTCTCCTGTCACTTCTGGTGTTGACACTGCGGCTTTACGTATTGCGCGTTTGGAGGTGGCAAATCGTGCAGGTGATTTACTAATCTCCGGCTATCCGGAGACCTCTGGTGAGGACCTTGTGTCCCACGTTTTGCGTGTCGCGCAGACGCTTGGTGCTCCGGTTAATACCTGCGACGTCATTTCTGCCTCGCGCATGCGCGGAACCCCCACGGTTGACAGGCCGCGTACCATACTTGCCCGTTTCATCTCATCTGGAGTGCGTAACTCTCTCCTTGCTGCCAAACGCACCAAACGGGACCTCCTAGCTAGCGAAGTTGATCCTTCTTTTCCGACTATGCGGATATATCTCAATGAGTATCTGCCACGAGAAGTCTCCTCGCTTCTGAAACGCTGCCGAGTGTTAGCCCGGGAGCGTGGTTTCGCCCGTGTGTGGCACCGGGATGGGAGCGTCTTCGTTAAGATGACTCAAGCTGGCTCCCCGGTCAGGATAGACTCCGTGAATGATATACCGTCGAAGCTCGCATGAGGTTTTCCTCCCCGGGCGTCGCCTCTCTCTTCCGCCGCCACCCCCACCACGCTGCGTATCGGGCATGTAAACGCCCAATCCCTAGTTGCGCATTTTAATATCTTCGTGTCCTTTCTCGCGTCCGACTGCTACGATATCGTAGCGGTATCGGAGACTTGGCTCTCCTCTACTATCCCGGACACTCTATGCGCAGTGCCTGGGTACCTGCTACTCAGGTGCGACAGGGATGGCAGAATGGGTGGAGGCGTTTGCCTATACATTCGCGATTCTTTCTCTTCCGCTGTACTTGCGTCTTCCTCTTCTTCTCTAACTTCTGGTCCCGAATACCTATTCGCAGAGGTGGTAATTCCCTCTGCGGGCTCCCTTCTTGTTGGGGTTGTCTACCGGCCCCCACATGCTCCTCTTTCTCACTTCGAGCCCTTGTTTGCTGACATTGTCTCGGACTACCCTAACAAGGTGGTGCTTGGCGATTGGAATGCGGACATGGGTTCCTCTTCTTTCGACTCCGGCTACCTTGGAGACCTTTTTTCTCGTCTTAATCTCTATTCTATCCCTTATTCCCCCACTTTTCATACCTCTACTTCCTCTACCTGGCTTGACCTTGGGCTTGTTGACGATTCTAGCAAGGTTGTTTCTTACACTCAAAGTAAAGAGCCTCATTGCTCTAATCATGACTTCATCTCACTAGAATACGCACTAACTTCACGTATTGCTCCTTTCAATGACCTTCGTCGGAGGTATGGATCAATCGACCGTGATGCGCTACTCAATGATATCTCGCAGCTTAGCTGCGCTCGTCTTACTACGTACGCTTGTGAGAGTAGCGTGGATCTGTTGATTGACAACCTCAACACTGGCTTGCTCCAAGTTTTGAATGAGCATGCTCCTCTTCGACCCCTGCGTGTTAGACGGCCACCTGCTCCCTGGATCACTCCTGAGATTCGTCTCGAGATGCGTTCTCGCGACTCGCTCAGGAGATCCTATATTAGAACTGGGAATCCGGACTTGCGGGTACAATATAGAGCCCGTCGTAATAGAGTTCAAGCTCTTCTGGCGCGAGCTAGATCTGCTTTTCTCTTCGACAGGTTCTCTAACCTTACTAACCCGAACGAAGTTTGGCGCGAGCTAAAATCGTTCGGTGTTCTTCCTCCCTCTCGTACTTCCGCTCCCACTCACTTGTCTCCGGACACTCTTAACACCTTTTTCCTCTCGGCTCACGCCCCCTCTCCACCGGCCGTCCCCGCATGTTTGTCTCTGTCCAGCTGTCCCTCTGACGATACGTCTTTTTACTTCTCTCCTGTTACAGAGGAGAGTCTTGCTCGCGCTTTGCGCCTTACTAACTCGTCTATCTCGCCCTCGGATGAGCTGAGTGCGAGGTTTCTTTCTCTCTCTTTCCCTGCTATATACCCTGCTGTCTTGCAAATTTTTAACTCTTCTCTCACTTTTTCTATCTTTCCCGACGCCTGGCGTCGCGCTCTCATCACCCCTATACCAAAAAAACCGAACGCTTCTGTACCTGCCGATTTTCGCCCTATTTCTATCCTTCCTGAGCTCTCTAAAATCCTTGAGAGGTTGGTTCTCACTGACATTCAGAGTTTCCTCGATAGCTCTGGGAAGTTGGACCCCTCGCAACATGGTTTTGTCAAAAACCGCTCCACACAAACCGCTCTCTTGACACTCCTGGAGGACGTCCGTCTTGCTGCTGATCAGCGGATGGTCACAATCCTGGTGTGTCTTGATTTCTCCAAGGCCTTTGACACCGTAGACCACTCTCTTCTACTCTCCAAACTCTACTCTTTCAATCTCTCTCTCCCGGTCTTACGGTGGATCTGGTCTTACCTCACTAATAGGGTGCAGGCAGTCAGAATCGGACGGTCTACCTCTCAATTTTCCCCGGTCCATTCGGGCGTGCCGCAAGGCTCCGTCCTTGGGCCGTTCCTCTTTTCTCTTTATATTCATGATCTCAATTCTTCTATCTTCTACTCCAAGGTGGTCAAATACGCGGATGATGTGCAATTGTACATCTCCGCGCCTTACAAGGATCTGGAAGACGCAATTACAAGGATCAATTCTGACCTTGCCAGCGTCTCTGCCTGGTCCACCATGAACTCTCTTAAATTAAACGTTTCTAAAACGCAGTGCTTGATGTTGGGCTCTGCTCGTGCCCTTGGCCTGCAGCATGTTGCCGGTGCCCCCCTGGTTCAGATGGACGGTATACCCATCCCGTACGGCTCTCGGGTAGTCTCGCTGGGTCTGCACATATCGCCCACTCTTGACTGGGGGGATCACACTCGGCACATCTGCAGTAAGGTCTATGGTGTGCTTGCGGGGCTCCGGCGTCACAGTGCTGCGTTGCCGCGGGGCCTTAAAATTAAGCTCATTTCCTCCCTCATTCTGCCACACCTCGATTATTGCTGCCTGGCTTTGCTGGGAATCTCCGCGACCCACGAGCTCAGGGTACAGCGTGCGCTTAACGCCTGCGTGCGATTCCTTTTTAATCTACCTCGAGATGCGCACATCACACCTTACTATCTCCGTCTGGGGTGGCTCAAGGTGCGGGAAAGGCGTCTCCTGTTTCTTGGAATCAGCCTTTATCGTGTCGTGCGGACTACGACACCTAGCGTTTTAAGGGACTTAGTAACTGTTAGACTAGAGGGCTCGGCTGGGTATCCCTCCCGTCGTCGAGGGACCCTCCTCGTGGTGCCCGCCCATCGCACCTCTTTCTTCGGGGCCTCGTTCGCGGTACGGGGACCCCAATTGTGGAATAGCCTCCCAATACACATCCGGGAGTGTGACTGCGAAGGAGGCTTTAAGCATGCTCTCACTGCCTTTTTTCTTGAGTCGTACAGTGCGGCCTAACCTTTTTAACTTTTTGCGTTTTCTCGATTCATGTCACTATTTACCTTTTCTTATTCTCTCTCTTGCGGCGTTGCGGGATCTGTCATTATTATTACTATTATCATTATCACTTTTTTTTTCTTTACTTTACTCTATGTTATTTGTCTTTGTCCATCTTTTATTATTTTCTGTATATAGTTAACTTTAACTCTTGTGTTTTGTCCTGAGAGGGCGAGTTGTGCCCTAGGATATAATAAACAAATTCAAATTCTCTCTCTCTCTCTCCCTCTCTCTCTCTCTCTCTCTCTCTCTCTCTCTCTCTCTCTCTCTCTCTCTCTCCCCCTCTCTCCCTCCCTCCCTCTCTCCCTCCCTCCCTCCCCCCTCTCTCTCTCTCTGTGAGTACCTACAGACACGCTCTTTGTTGCTCCTGCCTTTAGACGAGATTTCTGCCTTTATCTGCCCTGTGGGGCCTGTTACAGGTACGCCTCGATTTCTCGATTCGGCCCGCCTCACTTTGGCCTATTAATCTCCATCGGCCTTCCTATAGCCGACGAGAAATCGCTATCTCTTTCTGTGGCCAAAACCTGACAGAATTTCTAACCCCATTTTCTCGGGACTGGATTTTCTGTTAAATCTTCTGGATTTTGAATTCCCTGACGGATTGCTGGTGCGCCCTCTTCCTGTTTCTACTGTCACGGCTGCCACCCACGCTTTTGTCTCCACGGCTGCCAACACTCTTACTGGCCCAACCTCGCTATGGCTCCGGTACCAACCTGCTCCCACTGTTATAAGGGGGTCAAGTTGGGCGCTGAAGCTTGCTCCTCGTGCCAGGGGATGTTTCATCCAGGGTGCCTCAAGATCCACATGGACAGAAATTGTAAGGGGACTCCCTTCTCCTCCACCTCGCAGCCTTCTTCGTCTGGCGCCTCTCACCTGCCTGCTACACTTGCATCTGCTGGCGCGCCTCCACCTGCTACGCCGATGCTGTCAGGAGTCGACTCTGCCTCCATCCTCACGTCCCTGACGTCTGCTATCCAGGGGCTGACGGACACCCTCACTGGCTTCATGGCGGAACAGCGTGCCCAGACAGAGAAGCTTAATGCCCGGCTCGACCACCTTGCTCACACCTCTGCACAGCATACTGAAAGGCTCACGAAGCTCGAGTCCCTTAATAAGCGGACTGGTGCTCTTGAAGTCACTGCTAACTCCAGTGCGACGCAGCTTGCTTCCCTCACGGCCTCTGTCAAGAAGCTCCAGGAGGACGTTGCGAAGGCATGTGATGCTCGGCATAACCACTCTTCTTCTCCTGTCACTTCTGGTGTTGACACTGCGGCTTTACGTATTGCGCGTTTGGAGGTGGCAAATCGTGCAGGTGACTTACTAATCTCCGGCTATCCGGAGACCTCTGGTGAGGACCTTGTGTCCCACGTCTTGCGTGTCGCGCAGACGCTTGGTGTTCCGGTTAATACCTGCGATGTCATTTCTGCCTCGCGCATGCGCGGAACCCCCACGGTTGACAGGCCGCGTACCATACTTGCCCGTTTCATCTCATCTGGAGTGCGTAACTCCCTCCTTGCTGCCAAACGCACCAAACGGGACCTCCTTGCTAGCGAAGTTGATCCTTCTTTTCCGACTATGCGGATATATCTCAATGAGTATCTGCCACGAGAAGTCTCCTCGCTTCTGAAACGCTGCCGAGTGTTAGCCCGGGAGCGTGGTTTCGCCCGTGTGTGGCACCGGGATGGGAGCGTCTTCGTTAAGATGACTCAAGCTGGCTCCCCGGTCAGGATAGACTCCGTGAATGATATACCGTCGAAGCTCGCATGAGGTTTTCCTCCCCGGGCGTCGCCTCTCTCTTCCGCCGCCACCCCCACCACGCTGCGTATCGGGCATGTAAACGCCCAATCCCTAGTTGCGCATTTTAATATCTTCGTGTCCTTTCTCGCGTCCGACTGCTACGATATCGTAGCGGTATCGGAGACTTGGCTCTCCTCTACTATCCCGGACACTCTATGCGCAGTGCCTGGGTACCTGCTACTCAGGTGCGACAGGGATGGCAGAATGGGTGGAGGCGTTTGCCTATACATTCGCGATTCTTTCTCTTCCGCTGTACTTGCGTCTTCCTCTTCTTCTCTAACTTCTGGTCCCGAATACCTATTCGCAGAGGTGGTAATTCCCTCTGCGGGCTCCCTTCTTGTTGGGGTTGTCTACCGGCCCCCACATGCTCCTCTTTCTCACTTCGAGCCCTTGTTTGCTGACATTGTCTCGGACTACCCTAACAAGGTGGTGCTTGGCGATTGGAATGCGGACATGGGTTCCTCTTCTTTCGACTCCGGCTACCTTGGAGACCTTTTTTCTCGTCTTAATCTCTATTCTATCCCTTATTCCCCCACTTTTCATACCTCTACTTCCTCTACCTGGCTTGACCTCGGGCTTGTTGACGATTCTAGCAAGGTTGTTTCTTACACTCAAAGTAAAGAGCCTCATTGCTCTAATCATGACTTTATCTCACTAGAATACGCACTAACTTCACGTATTGCTCCTTTCAATGACCTTCGTCGGAGGTATGGATCAATCGACCGTGATGCGCTACTCAATGATATCTCACAGCTTAGCTGTGCTCGTCTTACTACGAACGCTTGTGAGAGTAGCGTGGATCTGTTGGTTGACAACCTCAACACTGGCTTGCTCCAAGTTTTGAATGAGCATGCCCCTCTTCGACCCCTGCGTGTCAGACGGCCACCTGCTCCCTGGATCACTCCTGAGATTCGTCTCGAGATGCGTTCTCGTGACGCGCTCAGGAGATCCTATATCAGAACTGGAAATCCGGACTTGCGGGTACAATACAAAGCCTGTCGAAATAGAGTTCAAGCTCTTCTGGCGCGAGCTAGATCTGCTTTTCTCTTCGACAGGTTCTCTAACCTTTCTAACCCGAACGAAGTTTGGCGCGAGCTAAAATCGTTCGGTATTCTTCCTCCCTCTCGTACTTCCGCTCCCACTCACTTGTCTCCGGACACTCTCAATACCTTCTTCCTTTCGGCTCACGCCACTTCTCCTCCGGCCGTCCCCGCATGTTTGTCTCTGTCTAGCTGTCCCTCTGACGATACGTCTTTCTACTTCTCTCCCGTTACAGAGGAGAGTCTTACTCGCGCTTTGCGCCTTACTAACTCGTCCATCTCGCCCTCGGATGAGCTGAGTGCGAGGTTTCTTTCTCTGTCTTTTCCGGCTATCTATCCTACTATTCTTCAAATCTTCAACTCTTCTCTTACTTTCTCTATTTTTCCCGACGCCTGGCGTCGCTCTTTCATTACCCCTATACCAAAAAAACCGAACGCTTCTGTACCTGCCGACTTTCGCCCTATTTCTATCCTTCCTGAGCTCTCTAAAATCCTTGAGAGGTTGGTTCTCACTGACATTCAGAGTTTCCTCGATAGCTCTGGGAAGTTGGACCCCTCGCAACATGGTTTTGTCAAAAACCGCTCCACACAAACCGCTCTCTTGACACTCCTGGAGGACGTCCGTCTTGCTGCTGATCAGCGGATGGTCACAATCCTGGTGTGTCTTGATTTCTCCAAGGCCTTTGACACCGTAGACCACTCTCTTCTACTCTCCAAACTCTACTCTTTCAATCTCTCTCTCCCGGTCTTACGGTGGATCTGGTCTTATCTCACTAATAGGGTGCAGGCAGTCAGAATCGGACGGTCTACCTCTCAATTCTCCCCGGTCCATTCGGGCGTGCCGCAAGGCTCCGTCCTTGGGCCGTTCCTCTTTTCTCTCTATATCCACGATCTTAATTCTTCTATCTTCTATTCCAAGGTGGTCAAATACGCGGATGATGTGCAATTGTACATCTCCGCGCCTTACAAAGATCTGGAAGACGCAATTACAAGGATCAATTCTGACCTTGCCAGCGTCTCTGCCTGGTCCACCATGAACTCTCTTAAGTTAAATGTTTCTAAGACGCAGTGCTTGATGTTGGGCTCTGCTCGTGCCCTTGGCCTGCAGCATGTTGCCGGTGCCCCTCTGGTTCAGATGGACGGTATACCCATCCCGTACGGCTCTCGGGTCGTCTCGCTGGGTCTGCACATATCGCCCACTCTTGACTGGGGGGATCACACTCGGCACATCTGCAGTAAGGTCTATGGTGTGCTTGCGGGGCTCCGGCGTCACAGTGCTGCGTTGCCGCGGGGCCTAAAGATCAAGCTCGTATCCTCCCTCATTCTGCCACACCTGGATTACTGTTGCCTGGCTTTACTGGGCATCAGTGTTGCCTTAGAAGGTAAGATACAGCGTGCGCTAAACGCCTGCGTGCGATATATTTTTGGCGTTCCTCGCGACGCGCATATTACGCCATACTATCTGCGTCTGGGCTGGCTGAAGGTGCGGGAAAGACGCCTCCTTTTTCTGGGGCTTACTCTTTTCCGGGCTGTACAAGCCAAGACACCTGGCGTGCTGCGGGATCTTGTCTCTCTCAGAGTGGAGGAATCGGCGGCCTACCCCTCACGTCGAAGGGGTCCTCTCCTTGTTGTGCCGGTCCATCGTACCGCGTTCTATGGGGCCTCGTACTCGGTGCGGGGCCCCCTTTTCTGGAACAGCCTCCCACCTAACATCCGGGAGGCTGACTCCGAGGGGGGTTTCAAGAGGGAACTTACGGCTCTCCTACTATCGTCTTATATGGTGTCTTAATTTTTTTCTTCTTTCTTCTTGTTTTTGGCGACGCTGCTGGGGTTATGTTTTTCCGTTACTTATGTCAACCTTTATTTTTATTCTTGATTTTTCCTTGTTTGTGCTTACTATTATCTATTGCGTGTTTTTAGTTTTTAGTTTTAGTTTTAGACTTAGGTTTTTTTTTTCTTGCTTTATTAGCGTGCTTCTGTATTCTCTCTCTACCTGTTTTTCTCTACCACACTTGATGTATAACTGTTTTTGTTCTTAGAGGGCTATTTGCGAGCCCTAGAACATAATAAATATCTAATCTAATCTAATCTAATCTAATCTAATCTCTCTCTCTCTCTCCCTCCCTCCCTCCCTCCCTCCCTCCCTCCCTCCCTCCCTCCCGGCAGATCGGGGCTCTCATGGAGGCCAAACTGACCCGCTTCAGGGAGGAGCTCGTCCCTGGGTGGGCGGTGAGGCCCCCATTGAGGGTAAAGGCGGTAGTAAGGACGGGCGTGGCGGCGCCCGCCCAGCCCGCCTCTTCGCCCGCGGAGGCGAAGAAAAAAAGAAGAAGCGCAAGAAGGACGGAGCAGCAAGCCAGGCTGCCCAACACCCCCAAACCGTCCCGAACCCGCCACCACCGCCTACACCTCACACACAGGGAGAGACGTGGGCGATGGTGGTGGGTAGGAAGAAGAAGGGCGGGCCACCCGCAAGGCTCTGCCACCCCCGCCACCCAAAGTGCCGCCCAAGCCGGCAAAGGAGGCGAAAGTCATCCTTGGGGCGCGATTCTGGTTCTGGCGCTATCGATAGCGCCGGTCGATAGTTAGCGCTAGTAGGCGGTAAGGTAGCGCTTCGAGCGAGTCTGGGTCGCTAGCGATGGGCGCTAAGTAGCGCCGGGTCGCTAAGTTGGGGCGCTATCTGCGGCTGGAGTTAGCGCCGGTACCGAGGCCCGCGCTACCGAGTTAGCGACCCATTCAGCCGCGTGGAGGGGGAAATCGGACAAGAAATTACGGCGGGAAACTGCTATGAGAGAGCTGTGGCGGCTATTTTTAAAGCATCGCCACTCAGTCTTTTACTGCACTATCGAGCTGTCGATAAAGAAATCTTTGCCCCCTTCCTTTTCCTTTGCAAATTTTTAGTTTTATCCTGCAATATTGTCACAATTAGCACAATAGCCAGGAAGACCTAAAAAAAACTCTTTTTCCTGAATAGTTTTCGATCGACCAAAACTTCTTTTTACGGTCTTTCTGACTTTTCTATGCTACGCGAGATGTTTTTCAACAATATTAGAATCTTCAAAAACGATGACAACTGAAAAGTTTATATCACCGTTGAAAAGTAACATATAATATCCCCGTTTTGCGCTTGCACAGTATTAACGTATGTATGTTAATTATTTAAACATCTACTTGGCGCTTCTCAACAATTTCAAAATTTCATAAGGCCACTGAGATTCGCATTGGTAAATACTATTCCTCACTGTCTTTCATTTTCGAACGCGCCTGCCATTGAACCCAACCTTGTTCTCTTATATCAAAATTGGCGCGATTAAATAGCCGGCTTATATGATCTGAAGGTGTCTTCAGTGAGCACCTTCAGGCTGAACCCAAGGCACATACTATAGTTCTTAGCGACCGTCGCTAAACCCGCCGCTGTAGCGACAGTCGCAAAGTAGCGCCCGAACCAGAATCGCTCTGAGCGATAGCGCCAGCGCTACCAAGCGACCTTAGGCGCTAACTTAGCGACCGGCGCTATCGATAGCGCCAGAACCAGAATCGCGCCCCTGGACGCCCTTCGAAGACCGCAGCTGTGACGCTGACGGCGGTTCCGGAGGGTTCCAGGATGACCTACGCCGAGACGATGTCCCAGGCGCGCAAGCGGATTAAGCTCGCAGATCTGAGCATCGCCGAGGTAAGGCTGAAGCGGGCCGTCACCGGGGGTCTCATCCTTGAGATCCCCGGTGCCGACGGTGCCGCTAAGGCCGATAAGCTGGCGATGGCGATGGCCGAGATATTCGAAGGGGCGGAGGCACGTGTTGCCCGCCTCTCGAAGGAGGCCGAGCTGAGGGTGACCGGATTGATCGAATCCGTCACCGTCGGCGAGGTCGTCTCCGCCATCGCATAGGTAGGAGGATGCAGGAGGGAGGACATCGCGGCCGGAGAGATCCGGATGTCCTCCCCCTCTAAGCTCGGCTCTCTCTGGCTGCGGTGCCCGCTATCCGCAGCAAGGAGGGTCGCGGAGGTCGGCCGACTCACCGTCGGCTGGACCTCCGTGAGAGTCGAGGTGCTGGCGGCACGGCCGCTGCAGTGTTTCCGCTGCCTGCAGATGGGACACGTGCAGCGGCAATGCAAAGCGGGGGTGGACCGCAGTCGCTGCTGCTACGCCTGCGGGGCCACAAGGCGAGCGACTGCGGGGCCGGGCAGCTCAGGTGCCCGCTTTGCACCGACCTCGGGCGCCCGGACCAGCACCGCCTTGAATAAACAATGTCTCAACGCCTCCCTCAAGCCTACCTCAACCACTCGCGCAGGGCCCAAGACCTCCTGATCCAAACCCTGTGCGAGTGAAGAGTGGGTCTGGCGATCGCGGCGGAGCCGTACGTAGTCCCTCCCAATAATCCTAATTGGGTCGGGGACGCGTGCGGCTCTGTCGCGATAATTATAACAAGGTGGCCCGACTCCCCAGAGGCGGGGTTTCGCGGCTGTACAATGAGGGAACCTCGCGGTGGTGGGGTGTTACATCTCGCCCAACTGCGGCCTTGACGAGTTCGTGGCGTGCCTGGGTACGGTTGGCGGGTGCATTTCCCGTGGACGGCCGTGCCCGGTATTCTTCCTGGGGGACTTCAACGCCCACGCTCGGGCGTGGGGCAGCCCCCGGGACGACGCTAGGGGCGGGTTGATGGTCGACTGGGCGGCGCAACACGACCTCCGGTTGGTTAACCGGGGGTCGGTTAGCATGTGCGTGCGGTGGCAGAGGGAGTCGATCGTCGATCTGACTTTCGGCTCCCAGGCTGCCGTGTGTCGGGGTGGCGGGTTGCGGTAGAGCAAGAAACTCTCTCTGACCACCTCTATATTTCCATGGAGGTAGTCGTCGCGCCTGCCGCCTCGTCGCGCCGTCCGCAGTTGGGCAACCTTCGAGGAGGAGGGCACACCTCACCCCCGCGATGGGCGCTTAAGCGCCTAGACCGGGACCTTCTGATGGCGGCAGCTATCGCCGTGACCTGGCCGGATAGGTCGGGAGAGGGGTTAGAATCTCCCGACCCAGACGAGGGGGCGGGTGGCTCCGGGGCAAGATGACGTCGGTCTGCGACCCCGCGATGCCCCGGGTCCGACCCCCTCGCGCCAGCGGGGTGTACTGGTGGTCGCAGGACATAGCCGTCCTGCGCACCGCCCGCGTGCGACGCAGGCACCAGTACACCCGCGCCAGGAGACGGCGTAATCAGGCCGCGGCGGAGGTGGCCCAGCTGTACGCGGCGTACCGCGCGTCCGCGGTCGCCCTCCAACGGGCCATCAAAGCCGCCAAGGCCCGTGCCTGGGACGAGCTCCTCGCCACCTTGGACGGTGATCCGTGGGGGCGCCCATACAATATCGTCATCGGACGATTGCGTCCTTAGGCGCCCCCACGACGGAGCTACTTGACCCCCGGTTCTTCGACCGGGCGGTGGATACTCTGTTCCCTGCGGGAGCAGAGGGGTCCATCCCCGGTCGGCCTCGCACCACCTTTGAGTGGGACGAGGCCATTATGGGGGTCAGTGGCGACGAGCTCATGGTGGTGATGAAGCGTCTGGCGGCCCGGGCGAACAAAGCTCCGGGTCCGGACGGCATCCCGGGCAGGGTCTTGGCCATGGCCATCAGGGTCCTGGTCCCGCGCCTCACGTGGCTCTTCAACGGCTGCCTGAGGCGCGGTAGGTTCCCCCGCTGCTGGAAGCGGGCACGGATGGTTCTCATCCGCAAGGAAGGGCGACCCGCGGACTCTCCCTCCGCGTACCGACCTATATGCTTGTTGGACGAGGCGGGCAAGCTCTTTGAGCGAGTCATCGCCGACCGCCTCGTCCGGCACCTGTCGGCGATAGGCCCGGACCTCGACGACGGGCAGTTCGGCTTCCGCTGGGGACGCTCCACGCTGGATGCGATTATGCGTCTGCGGTCCCTGACGCAGTCGGCTGCAGCCCAGGGCAGGGTGTGCTTGGGTGTATCCTTGGATATAGTCAAAGCGTTTAACACCGTGCCCTGGTGGGTAATCAGGGAGGCGCTCGAGCACCATCGAGTGCCCCCTGAATTGAGGGCCGTCGTCGAGGACTACCTCGCCGACAGGGGCATTGCGTATGTGGGCCGGTCGCAGCAGCACGCGAGGGGGACGTACGCCGGGGTCCCGCAGGGGTCTGTTTTGGGCCCCCTACTATGGGACCTCAGCTACGACTACGTCCTGCGGGCCGCACTCCCTGCTGGCGTAGCGCTAATATGCTACTGCACCCTCGTGGTGTCCAGCGGGGAGGACGGAGTAAGGACCATCCGTGTCGCGCAGATGGCGGTGGCCTGTGTCGTCGCCCGAATCCACCGACTGGGCCTTCGTGTGGCCGCGCAGAAGACCGTGGCGATCTGGTTTTACGGTCGCCGAGGCTCTGTGGGGCCGCCGCGCCAGCGGTGGGTAGCGGTGGGAGGCGCCCGTGTCCAGGTGGGGGATACTATGAAATATTTGGATCTCACCCTGGACGGCCTCTGGCGCTTTAACGCGCACTTCGACCGACTCATCCCCCGTGTTGAAAAGGCGGCAGGCGCTCTTGGTCGCCTGCTGCCCAACATCGGGGGACCGTGGGAAGGGGTCCGATGCCTGTATGCGGCAGTCGTCCGTTCCATGGTGCTCTATGGAGCACCAATCTGGGCGGACGACGTGGCGGCCAATCGGCGCAATCGTACCCTGCTGTTCGGGGTACAACGCCGAATGGCCGTCAGGGTCGTGGGAGGGTACCGCACGATCTCCCTGGCGTCGGCCACCCTATTCGCGAGGTTTCCGCCTTTCAATATCCTGGCGGTGGGCGATGCGATGACCTACTCCGGTCTTCGCGCCCTCCGTCGGGACGCGGGTGGAGCCCCCACGGAACGGTCGGTCGAGACGCTCAAGCGCCAGACCCGGCGGCTCGTTGTTGAGATGTGGCGGGAGAGACTGGAAGATTCAGAACACTCCCGCCACAGACCCGTCAGGGCGATTCTTCCAAGACTGGAAGCTTGGTTGAGTCGCGGCAGAGCGCAACTCTCGTACCGCGCGACGCAGGTGCTCACCGGGCACGGTTGCTTCGGTGAGTACCTGTGTCGCATCAGGAAGGAGGCGACGGCACAGTGCCACCATTGTGATGGGGATCGGGATATGGCGCAACATACCCTCCAATATTGCGGAGCATGGAGGGAGCAGCGCCGTGTCCTGGTCCGATATATTGGACGGGACCTCTCGCTGCCGACGGTCATTACGGAGATCCTCGGCAGCGGGAGGTCGTGGAGGGCCTTCTTCACATTTTGTGAGGAGGTCCTCCTTCAAAAGGAGGAGGCAGAGCGGCGGCGAGAGAGGACGGACTCCTTCCGTTTGGTACACACCAAGGGGTCGTGAGGTGGCAGAGTGGTGGCTCTGTCGCCCGCATAAACGACCCCGAGGTGGGGCGGGACGTGTCGTGGTCGCACGTCCCGTCAAGGAGGTTCTTGCGGAACTGCGGGAGACACGGGCTCGCTCCTCCTTCGCTATCAGCGAGTGGGTCGAGCCGTGCTTCCCCGCAGGGGTGGGGGACGCCTCCCTCTCTCGCTTATGCGAGAGCGGGGATGGCATTCTCCCCCACCATGAGATGTGCCCCTCGAGAGGGGCGGGCGCGGGGCGGTACCGGTCGCGTTCGACAAGAGTTCCCGGTGCCGCCCCACAAAACGCGGAGGATGGCCACCGTGGGGTTTTAGCCGGTAAGAGTCCGGCACTACCCCGTCGCTCCCACCAGGGCGGCGGGGTGACCGTGAGGATTTCCCTACGTAAAAAAAGGGCCTAGATTAGAGGGAGAGCCCTTCTACTGCGCGCGCCGCCGAAATATTAGAGAAGGAGTAAAGCCCACGGGTAGGGCACCAATCAGGAATGCGTAAGGGCCAGCGTTGCCCTAGCGAGCCTGGAGTGGAGTCTGTAGATAACACAGCTAGTGGCCAACTCGCTAAAAGTCCCGTGGGTACACTAGCCCCTTAAGGGTTAGCCGCTCGCTGTGTTACCTACAGAATTTGACGGGCGGGGCGGAGCTGCTCGCGATGTCTATCGCATGATCGAGCCTACAAATGTGTGTGTGTCAGCTTTCAACACATGGGTCATTCCGCGTCAACTGTCGAGGTTTATTCACACATGTTCGATGATTTTGATGAAAATTTCTGTATCTACAGTTCGCAAAGAGCCGATCCAAATGCAAAAATCCGTTCCTCGCTAACTCAATTTTTTTTGAGTTACAACGATTCAAAGTTTTGGGTTAATTTTTTTTCAATAATTTATATCTCGGTAAATATTACAGATAGCCATATCGTTCAGACGCCAAAATGAAGAAAAGGAATTGAAGTTTGATAAAGAAAATACTCCATTCAGAAATACTCGTTTGGAACAAATGTTAATGATAAAAGTTTATAACAAATGCTTGCCGTTTCCAAAGGGGATCATCGATTTTGATTTAAAAAAATGCTAACCGTTGCTCTAAGTCTCTTGCAGATGTCGTCCAAAGGGTTTTCGGAAACACGACTTGGGGACCGAGTTATAAATTTTTATTGCCGGGCGCGCCCAGTCAATCTGCTGCCGGTGCGCGCCACGCTTGACTGGCGCGGATGTTAGACTCGGCACTCGGGGTACGTACATTCAAAATGGCTGTTCAGTTCTTTACAACATACTTGCCAAAAGACAATATGTGAACCCGTGGTACGCATCCGCATCCAGATTATGCGATTAGAAGGTGCCATAAAGCAATAAACACCGTTTCCTCTCTGTGTTACCCGGGCTTGAGACCGGCAAAAGGCCACATTATAAACGTGTTTTGCAGGATCCAAATGCAATTGAATTATTTAGAAATACCGATATATAACAGAATTTTAGTTACGCGTTAATCTAATTACCTGACCGTGTTGACTATCTAAATGTGAATACCGTTTTATTAAAAGTGGCGATTCATTTAATGGTATATTCACGTGGTGTTTTTGGGTTCCGGGATCCGGGTTTGCTTGAGAAAAACGGTCCTTAAGAAATTTGTCAGCAGTGTTATATTCTTCGTTGGTGCAAAAGTTAAATGAAATTGTTTCAAAATTGGATGTAGCCCAATCATAAAATTCACGGGGTGACGTTATTTGATTGTTGAGAGGCCTTTGCAGCCTACCGCGAGCAGCAGTTCTCTTTATGGTTCCACCTAAGCTATCACATGGACTTTTACCATAAAAATGCCATTCAGCAGTGCAACCAAAATCTATCCGATGGTGACATAAATTAACAAAATTTTTCCGGTTTTTATATTGAGACGCAGCCCCATCCGAGAAGTAATAAATCTTACTTATACCAGATGCAGAAAAATGGTCTACTAGAAATTTCAAAAGTTTTTGTTGGAACATATATACTGCGATTGTATTATGGTGCAAACTTTCCGAAATTATTACGAAACTTTTATGGTGCAAAGTGTTATTGACCCTATAATAAACTGCGTTTATTATCGGTTATTACGGTTTGTCATCATGTGGAAATATTTAAGTATGGTATGCAGTAAGAATCTAAATATACAGATCTATTTCATGCGGCCAGTTGCCAGACTCAAGCCCGGGTAACACAGAGAGGAAACGGTGTTTATTGCTTTATGGCACCTTCTAATCGCATAATCGGGATGTGGATGCGTACCACGGATTCACATATTCTCTTTTGGCAGGTATGCTGTAAGGAACTAAACAGGTATGGCCATTTTGGTACCCCGAGCGCCGAGTCTAACATCCGCGCGCCCGGCAATAAAAATTTATAACTCGGTCCCCAAGTCGTGTTTCCGAAAACCCTTTGGAGGACATCTGCAAGAGACTTAGAGCAACGGTTAGCATTTTTTTTTATCAAAATCGATGATCCCCCTTGGAAACGGCAAGCATTTGTTATAAACTTTTATCATAAACATTTGTTCCAAACGATTATTTCTCAATGGAGTATTTTTTTTTTATCAAACTTCAATTCCTTTTCTTCATTTTGGCGTCTGAGCGATATGGCTATCTGTAATATTTACCGAGATATAAATTATTGAAAAAAATTGACCCAAAACTTTGAATCCTTGTAACTCAAAAAAAAAATTGAGGTAGCGAGGAACGGGTTTTTGCATTTGGATCGGCTCTTTGCGAACTATAGATACAGAAATTTTCATCAAAATCATCGACCGTGTGTGAATAAACCTCGACAGTTGACGCGGAATGACTCACATACATATGTTCATCTGTTTCAATCTCCTTTTTTTGCGGCACTCGCTTATCGCTTTTACGATCTTGAACTGGGGAGCTCCCAGCTCCCGAGGTTCCGAGACCGAGTCCGAGCCGAGTCCCAAGTACGCATACTATACGTATAGTATGTACCTATGCGTACTATAGCATATTATACTATATATGGGGATCGGTGAGTCTCTGTTTCCTTTGGACTGTAATAGACTGTCTCACATTATTCGCATGTTACGTATATGCTACTGCCAAATGTATAGCGATAGATAGAATTAATTGAATGTCGATGTTATAAAAACATAAAGTAAAAGAAAAAGCAGGAAATATAAAAAGAGACGCGAATTGCGATGTTCCTCTATGTTTGTAATTACATTTTGGACCACCAAATATTTATGAAACGCCGCAACTATCCTGTTTCATATTATACAATTGTGTCCAAAACGTGGCATTATTACAATTTAAACTGTTTTTAGTATGGCACGAATATATGAGATTGATGGAAAAAGAATATGATCAGGCAAAATCTTGAAGATTATGATTTGAATGATTCGTATGACGTTGAACGATTCGAATGATTATATGAATACGCGTATATACTTTCCTACAAAATCAATAATTTTTTAAATGAAATATTACTCTACCTGGAGAGATCGAAACTGTAGCCGACTAGCCGTAGCTGTTCCTTTTTTTGTAATAAATGGTGGTTGCAGTCTTTTTCGGATAGAAAACACGTAATGGGAATAGTAGTTGAAGTAGTGTCTCTGCATGGCAAAGAGATTCAAATAGTCATGAGTTCGATTCCCAATATGAGATGTGTTATGACAGTTTCTATAGATATGCAGGACAAGTAATATACATCTATGCGCTGGGAATGCTTAGTAATTCTGTTGAGGAGGAATGTTATCATACGTCTGTGCTAGGAATATCAGGGTTTATGTATGTATTTGAGCTATGGGAAATATTTCTATTTTGCAAAAACAAATACAGGACTGCATTTTTAAAAATCCAGAAAATAAAATATTATGCCACTTCAACTTGAATCAATACATATTTGCACAATAATTTGAGGCATATAAACCTTAAAAACGATAAAGGCATCTACCACTGCTCAGACGTATCTTTGTATTGAAATATTAGTTCTACGTAACAGTCCTTTGATTCTAGTATCAGATATAGCAAAACCAAGGATTGTTAATATATTACCTCCATTCACATATTTTTGACAGTGAAGCATTCAATAGAATCCGTCCAAAAACATTAAAATGTAAGAAATTGCGCCAAGTAGCAGTTGGATTTCCCCACAAAATTGAGATATAACATAAAGGATAATAGAGATCATACAAGAAAACCAAGTGTTCATTCAAAGATACCACGATTTAACTCGCATTAGCAATTAACGACAAATTAACAATAAATTAGCGATTAACAATACAAAAAACTTGGCATGTGCGCGCTTCATTGCGAGGTAAAAAGGTAATGGGAAACTGATTCAAACCTAAAACTGACTTTATTAGAATTTACTTTCTTCAAAAGTTTTTTTAGCAATATTACCAGAGCAAGTGCCCCGAATGAAGCGCTCATACCCCAAGTTTCTTTTTATTATTGTTAATCGCTAATTTATTGTGAATTTATTGTTAATTGCTAATGTGAGTTAACTCGAGATATCTTTGAATGAAAACTTGGCTTTCTTGTATGTTATTAGTTATATCTGAATTATAACTTGGCTTTAGTTTACCAATGATATCCATTTCTATTTTTGGTAATTTTTTAAATGATTTTGACAAGGTTGGGGGGGGGGGGGAGCCGGGATGGCGGAGGGGGGGGGGACTACTTGGCGTTTTTTTTCATTTTAATGGTTTTGGGGGGATTTCAATTCTTTTTGTTAGTTAATCGGTAAAATAAAAATATAATTTGTTATTACCCATTTCACAAGTTTAATACTTCAACAATGTGACAAATAGGCGGAAGGTACAACTTATCCGTATAATGTAACATACGAAGCGTTGGACTTAATTATATGGAATTCAAAGGCATGCTATCTACTGGCAATTCATATTCGTCCAACAAATTTGGAGTCCTTCGCTTAAGTTTGTGAAGTGTGAAACTCGTTAAATGTGGAGCTATGAACCACTTAAGCGACAGGTTTACAATTTGATGAGTAGATACTGATACTGACACAACTTAGGAACATGGCGCCATTACCAATCAGTATTTGCTGAATACATTTCAGATCTTTGGCTTAAGTAATTCTCGAGCTACACATTTGACATGTTTAATATTTCAACAATATGACGAATAAGAGGAGGATGCAGCTTATCTGTATGATGTGTTACGTTCAGGAGCGAAGGACGTAACAAATATAATATATGAAGCGTTGGACTTCATTATACAGGGTGTCCCAAAAATGTTGGATGATATTATAGCCATCTTGTTGGGAAGGGGGCGGGGATGACGATGCCGTTTTTAAAAATTTGCGTTAGGCCTCCATTTCCGAGTTATTCAACAACAAAGTTAGGTAACGCCCACCGAGCTCTTGGCGAGTCCTGGCCGGTTATCCCTTGCTCCTAGAAAAAGGGAGGTGACGGAAAACATCTTGCCGGCCGGCCTGTGAAAATCGCAATGGAGGACCATGGGGTGCTCAACCGCTCGGTTTCGAAGGAACCGAGTGGTCTGCAGCCCCTTGCATGTACCGTCTTGAAGACCCGAGCATGGCACGGTACGGCATCGGCCGACGGACACACCTTGCCTTTCCTGTTGCTTTCCCTCTTTCATAATGCTACGCCTGCGATAAGTGATATCCTTGATTAGTTGTTTCGCGACACCCGATTAGATCCGATTAAATCCGACCAAATCCAGTGAATCAAATTTATCAGGAGCCTGTGATACTTTCTTTTTAAAGGTATCGAGGTGGCGCCGTGACAAAACGTTGGAGCGGTAATCGTGATGATCCGAGTTCGATTCCCTGCCGTCGCGATTATTTTTTTGGTTTCCTTGCTCTGTCTTGATCCATGTTCAATACCCAGCAGTGGTAATGCTTTATTTTTACTCTTCCTCGCCTTTGTCGCCCATCAAATAAACCTATCCAATTGTGCACGAACAGCATCCGCTGAAGCTGACTCTATCCTGTTCTTATAATTTACGCAAGTATGCCGGTTCTGCAGATTTTACTTTACTTGAAAATAGGCGCTCTCTCTGAATTAGTTTGAAGAAAAGACTAGCAGAAAATCCGATTGAATTTAGATTGAAATAATATGAAAATATTACAACGGAAAGCGTCTGCCAACAGTCAATTCATTCCGCCTATCCATGGCCAACGGTGAACTTTGGGAAGCAGAGGATCATCATTAACGGTTAGTACTACTCAATTATCAATTAATCCCTAAGCACTCAAAGTTTTTAAACAATAATGCAGCATTTAAATAATCATATTATGTGACCGCGCTGGTCCGTTGGAACCACAATAGTACTCGGGGAGACCTTGGAGAATCAAATAATATAAATAACAAAAATATAAAGGAAACAAATGTATATTGAGATGTGCAAATGCTATAAAACGAACACACAGAACATACAGAACATACAAAATATACAGAACATACAGAACATACAGAACATACAGAACATACAGAACATACAGAACATACAAAACATACAGACATACAGAATATACAGAACATACACAACATACAGAACATACAAAATATACAAAATATACAAAAGACATATACAAAATATACACAACTAAAAATAATACGATGGGCCTTAATATTCTTATAATAAATTTTCGAAGTGGCGCCCATTATTCGCCACGCACAACCGTGCGCGTTGAAGAATACTTTCTCGAACACGGGCCAGCATCCCCTCGTCGATTGACGCCACTACGGCATGAATTCCCTGAATTGTTTGTAGCTCGTCTGCCCTGTCCACGCCAAACAGGGAATTCTGGAAAGCAGAGGATTATCATTGACGGCTTGCACTACTAAATTATTAATGTCTCGTTAAGTACCAAAGTCTCACTTACTTTAATGTGACCCCACAGGAAAAAGTCGAGTGGGGTCAGGTCCGGCGATCGGGGAGGCCACGGGACGGCGCCATTGAATCCGATGGTGCGGTTGGCGAACACCTGCCCCAAATACTCCGTGACCGCGCGGGTCCGATGAGGCGGCGCGCCGTCCTGCTGGAACCAGAGGGAGTCCAGTTCCGGCACAGCGTCGCCCATGAGGCCCGGGAGAACCTCCCTCAAAAAAATATGGTATCGCTGCTCGTTTAGATTGGCGGGCAGCAGGTACGGCCCAATTATTCTATTGCCGAGAATCCCGGCCCAAACATTCAGGGACCAGCGCTGTTGGGAGTTTTGATGGTGGGTTCCACGCGGATTTTCGGTGTCCCATAGGTGTACGTTGTGCCGGTTAAACACCCCCTCTTGGTTGAAGAGGGCTTCGTCCGTCCACAAGACTCTACTAAGAAAATCGGGCTCCCTCTCACACTGGTCCAAGAGCCAGCGGGAGTACTCTAATCTCCGTGCGTCATCGCCCTCGCGGAGCCGCTGCACGCGGACCATCCTGTACGGGTGATACCCCCGTGACTCCAACGTCCTTGATATTGAGGACCTGCTGATGCTGCGAACCAATACATTCATTCACTTTACTAATAACAAATTCCATTTTTCCTTTTCTTAATACACTACTCCACAAAATTAACGCGTCACAGAATTTTGTTATGAAACTGGTACAATCAACTGTATTATACTCTGTGTAATGAGGAAGTTTTACTTTACAAAGTCCCGTTCATGGTAATCTGAGATAAAAATCCAGAAGCTCCATATGTAGAGTATTGTAATGTTATAATATTTCCAAGGGAAAAAGGGGGCCTCAAGATTTTACGATTATACAAAAAATTATCGTTGGAGAAACTACAATTCAAGATTTTTCAAGTAGAAGCTTGGCCTTTTAAAATGATCACGCGGAGACGACTGAACGATTCTTTTTCGCGAAGTTACAACTGCTCAGACATTGGCTTTCTTTTAAAAAAAATGAAGAGAGCCGCTAAGTTCGCGGAGTAGTGTAGATACATTTGTTGTGAATCTTACTTCGTCGCCCGTGAAATGCGCCGCACCTCCTCAAGCACCTGCTCCTCGGCGCGCGGCGTCCGCGTGGTGCGAGGTCGGCCGACCT